>CM074733.1:54590099-54850099 GCA_037367245.1 Phrynocephalus guinanensis
GCCTGTGTTTTTTTTAATTCCCCCCCTTCCTGGCAGGTGACACCAAATTGGGAGGGGTGTCTAATCCCCTAGAGATAGGATGAAAATCCAAAATGACCTTGACAGAATAGAATGCTGGGCCAAAACAAATAGAATGAGTTTCAACAGAGAGAAATGTAGAGTCCTGCATTTAGGCAGAAAAAAATGAACTGCATAGATATATCGGTAGGATGGGAGACTCCTGACTGGAGAATATTACCTGTGAAAGGGATCTGGGAGTCTTGGGGCGTTTATACACGACCCCTAAGCTCCGCCGCAAATGGCTGCAAGGTCCGGACCTTAAAAATGTTTACCCACCAGCTCCGGACTTTGCAGACAATTAAGTGTGACCCCGCCCACTTTAGCTTGACCAAATAGCAGTTTTCTTGTACCTGGTCTTTGATGGTGACAAATTTTTGATCCGGTGTAAGGATAGTGAGTGCGGGGCTCTCCTGGCTTCCGTTTGTTCTTTTTTTTGCGCCCTGCCCCTTTAAGAGATCTGAATGCTGCCCGGAATAAAACAAGGTAAACCGGCAGTCTTTTCTTTCTTTTTTCTCCCTCCCTCAGGCAGCCAGCAACCAGGAAGTGTGGAGGGGGGTGGGGACAGAGGAAGACAGAGGAAGAGCGACTAACCCCTAAGATCTCTGGTCCGAATTTAAGTGGCCAGCGGATCTTAGGGGTCGTGTAAAAAGGCCCTTGGTGGACCACAAATTGAACATGAGTCAGCAGTGTGATGCAGTGGCCAAGAAAGCCAATGCAATTCTTGGTTGCATCAACAGAAGCATAGTTTCTAGAGAAAGGGAAGCGATAGTACTACTCTATTCTCTGCTCTGGTCAGACTCCACCTGGAGTACTGTGTACAGTTCTGTGATCCTCAATTTAAAAAGGATGTTGACAACCTCAAGTGAGTCCAGAGGAGGGCGACCAGGAAGGTTAAAGGTCTGGAACATATGTCTTACAAGGTGCAGCTTAGGATTTGGGAATGTTTAGTCTTACAAAGAGAATGCTGAGATGGGATATGATAGCCATGTTTAAATATCTGAAAGGATGTCACCTCGAAGAGGGGGCTGGCTTGTTTCCCATGGCTTCAGAGACTAGGACTTGGGACAATGGTTTCAAATTACAGGAAAAGAGATTCCATTTGAACATTAGGAAGAACTTCCTGAATGTTAGAGCTGTTCAGCAGTGGAATATGCTGCAACAGAGGGTGGTGGAGTCTCCTTCTTTTAGGGGTTTTAAGCAAAGGCTGGATGGCCATCTGTCGGAAGTACTTTGAGGGAGTTTGCTGCATGGTAGGGGGTTAGACTGGATGGCCCTTGAGGTCTCTTCAAACTCAATGATTCTGTGATTCTATAATTCTATTCCCACAGTATAAGGCAATTTCTTAGGTTCCTGATTTGGACAAAAAGAACACTTAGCTGCCCCCAGTTTACAGAAAAGGGCTATGGGATATGTTGTTACTTAATGGTGCCATTTTGTATCATTGTATGATAATTTGATGCCTATTGATAGATAGTAGATTATCGCAACCCTTGGTGGGTCACCAAACTGTATAAGGGTTTGATGTAAGAGGTCAATACCAATGTAGTATATACCCAGAAAAAAGGCATTATATCTAACTCATGTGCAGGACTGGGAAGATTCTTCCTCAAATGCCTTTCTCATCTCATCTCATCTCATCTCTCTCTCTCTCTCTCTCTCTCTCTCTCTCTCTCTCTCTCTCTCTCTCTCTCTCTCTCTCTCTCTCTTCCTCATTGTTGAAAAGCACAAGCAAAGAATTAAAGCCATAGTTTGGACATTACTTTTCTGAGAGTAGCCCTTTCATGCAGATCCCTTGAATTCTGCAGCCCATGGCTATGGTGACTGGTGGATTCGGGGGACTCTATGACCTTCCATTAAGTTTTCTAAGCACTGGAATAGAATGCTGGACTAAATAGGCCGTTGGTCTCCTCCAGCAATGCCTCGCCTTATATTGTTAAAGGGACTCCCTCCCCCGCCCCACTTCCAAGCTGTGAATAAAGCAAATGGAAGAAAGATGACTTTTGTGAAGTATTTTCGCAGCACAGCTATATTACCCATGTAACAAGGCCAAAAGGGAGCCTGAAAAGCTGGTTGAAGCTAACGAGCTGGGTTGCATTTCTCAAAAGGAGGTTAATCAAGGATATAGCCAGGATCCAAGTGCTTTGAGGCAGGCTTACCAGCAGGAGGCTGATTCCGGCCAGATCCAACCTCTTCGAGGCGAACTCTGGGAAAAGAATAAAAGACAGAATGCGATCAGGCAAACCAGCTGCAGTATTGGATGCAGGTCTGGGAGATGGCTCTCCATGTTGCCTGCTCCATCTTCCCCCTCCCTTTTTGTTGGAAGCAACAAGCAAAAGGGTTTAGGCAACCATTTTTATGCAGATGTGGAAAAAAAGAGAGAGGAGAAAATGACTGAATCCAATGCTGTCCTTGTAGAATCTTACAGCTATATAGACTCTAATTGTATCTGTGCATTTCTAGACGAAAACAATGCTAATTTCTAGAGATGGGCACGACTCAAAAAATGGTGTTTCGTTTGTCGTTTGGTCATTTAGGGGTCCGTTACGGTTCATTTTCGTTTTTGTTATGTTTTTTTGCAAAAAATTTCATTTTCGTTTCGTTAGGTAACGAAATGAAAAAATGAAAACAAAAACGAAAAATTGCTGTTTCGTTAGCATTCTTTTTAGTTCAATGCATCTGCTGCAATGAAAACGAAAAACACGGCAAATTTGGTCGTTTCGTTTTCATTTTCGTTTTGTTTAAAAAAAAGTCATTTCATTTTCGTTGCGTAACAAAATGAAAAAACAAAAACAAAAACAAAAAATCGCTCGTTTCGTGCCCATCTCTACTAATTTATTTTTCTTGGTTCGCTTTTGTTGACAGCCATGGGACGCATTGGATGAAATTATTTGATTTAAAGGCACTAATACAGTTGTGCCCTTAAGCTGTGGGAGGGCCAACGGTGGCCCTCCAGGGGTCGTCGGACTGCAACACATTTCATCCCTCACTGTTGGCCATGCTTGCTCGCATTGAATAGATTTGAAGTTCGATAATGCTGGGGTGTGGGGGGTACCACATTGCTCATTGCTGCTTTCAACAATTTGCGAAAATTCTGCACCCAGGGCGAACTAGGGTAAAGCAAGGGGCACACCTGAAAATGTAAAGGAGCTTGTTTTGTCAAAGGCTTTCATGGCTGGGATCTGATAGCTATTGTGAGTTTTTCTGGCTGTTTGGCCATTTTCTGGAAGTTTTTCTTCCTGACATTTTGCCAGACTCTGGGGCCGGCATCTTCAGAGGGCAAGGAGCTCAGGGAACTAGGAGTTCTGTCTGTGCTCCTTGAGTTCCTTGCCCTCTTAGGATGACAGCCACAGAGTCTGGTGAAACATCGGGAAGAAAAACTTCCAGAGCATGGCCAAACAGCCAAAAACCTCACAACAGCTATAAAGGAACTAGTAACTATGCTGATTTTGAAAAATTAGCAAATATAAATTAACAAATCCATCATGTAAGGAATAAGGATATAAATCCTCACTTGTCTTGTCTTCACATGCACTGATGGTGAATGGGGACATTTTTCTCCCCATCAGCAAGGAGGGGATCATTCCCTGGCACTCTTAATAAAGATTTTGCATTGATAAAAATGGTGTTTTGATCACGAGTTTTTAGGGCTTTTTGGATGGACGGGTTTTCCAAATGTGGAGCAGAATTTATACAATTTGTGTCACAATGCGTTTTGCAAATTACCTGAAACTTTGATGGCTGATGATTTATTTAACCATTTGAAATACAGCACAGGGTTGTTTTATCATCCTCAATTATTAGCCAGTCACTATATGCTTTCTTTGTGTGAATGTATGTTTCTGTTCCTCAAAGGGAAAGATACCTAAAGAGATTTTGTGCAAATTAGAAGCCCTGAGTCAGGGAGTAGACTTTTTGCCCTACTTTCAGAGGGAAATGGGGAATGTTCCAATTCTTTAAAATTCTCATTGAAAGGTCTTATTAACAATGGAGACTAAATACATGGCAATAAGGAATGCCACTGGGTATTCTTCCCATCCCTAAAACACAAACACGCACACACACGCACGCACGCACGCACGCACGCACGTGTGCACACACACACACACACACACACACACACACACACACACAAGATACAAGAACATAATATCACAAAGATGTTATTGGGTCCTCTTGAGGAGAAAGGTGGGAAATAAATAAATAAATAAATAAATAAATAAATAAATAAATAAATAAATAAATGTGGCACTGGAATTTTTATCCTCCTGTTCTAATGGGCCAACACATGAGCCATCACTTTAAGCTGGGGAAGACTGGGAATTCCTCACCAAAGCTTGCAATAAGCCCATCCCTATCGTTAGGCAGAGTGAGGTGGCTGCCTCAAGTGACAGATACCAGAGAGGCAGAGTTGCAATCTCCGAACCATTTGTACCAAATACCCTGGCCACCCTCCTCAGCCAGGAGGCTTAGTGAACTTATTACATAAAATGCTTTCTGTATTTTGATTGTCTAAGGCTACTGGTTAATTGGTATGATATGGGAAACAGAAAATAGAAATTTGAAGACAAACGTAATATATAAATAAATGTTAATCTGTTCAATTTTTAAAAGAATAGAGGCAGTTAGGTATAGACAAGAATTTATATGCGTAAAGTGAAATATATAGACCAGGAGGTAGCTCTCTTAAAATAGCCCATAAAGTATTAAATTGAAGTAGAGATGATTGCTGAAATTAGGCACTTTTTGGAAGAATGGGTAGATATACTGTGGATTATATATATAACATGACAAGAGACAAGCAATATATTTGTTCCATGTAAATTATTTGGCACAGAAGTTGAAAGGTGCAATGTGTGAGTGTGTGCACACAGAGGAGAAAGGTATGCACATGGAGAAGGTGATGTGGGCCCCCCTAGAAAGTCAGAGTTGTGCAGCAAACCATACCAATCTCATACAACTCTGGGGAGGGGTAAATCCCATGGTTCCTTTTCTAAGCCTTTAAACAATGCAGAGGGAGGAAATAATTGGCCCCACAGGCCACGTGTAGCAGCTGGCTGGGAAAGAAGGGGGGTCTAGACAGAAGGCAATAGAGATATTTCCCCAAGATGTCAGTAACTCATTTACTTGAAATTTCTATTAGTTCAGAATTCCATCCTACTGGAATCTCCATTGCACCTGATGGCCACACAGAACCACCTTTTCCTGGAAAGCCATTGACAGCTGCATGCCTCCAGCTATAAGCTAGAATGCTAGATGCCATCCATTGGCTACAGGCAACCCTGTTAATAAGCCACATTTGCTAAAGGACATGCACATCTGAGGGACTCCCGGATGTTCATTCTTGAATTCCATTGGCACACGGAAAATATCTCTCCCACATCGGCACAAGCTTCCCCGACTACATCTTCGGATCATCACACCTGCAGTCTTAAAAGGACAGACATCACACCTAGTTACAGCAGAGTTCGTGGTAGAGTCCTAGACACAAAAGGAGTGGGGGGAGGAGAACCCCTAATGGTTAACATTACTTCTTAAGCAGCTGGACAGTTACTTTGCATCAGCATTTAGCACTGTTTCTTCTGCCTTCCATAACCCCCTTCCTGCCACTCTCTTTGCTAAATGCTGACAAAAATCAATGCTTCAGAAGGCAGGCCATTCAGAACATCACCCTCTCTGCTCTTCAGTATTGTATTCCTTTTGGTGGATTTCACAAAAATAATTGACAAGTTCATCAACACACTAATAGATATGTGTCTTGTTTTTAAAAAAAACTCCAGCTGTCTTCATATGCCAACGGCATATTTAACATCTCCATTTATATACTACATTAGTCTTGTCTCCCGTCACCTTATGATTGTTCATCACCCAATGCCCATTCAAGTCAATGGAAAAAGCTCTTATTGATATGGTGGGTGTTGCGCCTGCATTTACTTAGAAGAAGCATGAGCTGATGAATCAGACATAATGATGTTTTTTCACTGTAAGACATCATCAATCCTCTGACTAGGTGAGGCATTTAGTGTTCTAAAATGCAATCTATCTCATTAGTATACTTTACAAGCTGTTGTGATATTCCGGGCTACAGATGTAAAAATGTTAAATGTGCTCCATCATAGAAATGCCACCATAGCACGCACGTGCACGTGCACACACACACACACACACACACACCTCAGTGCAGTCCCATCCCACAGTCAGGACGTGAATAACTGACAATTATGGGGCAGTGGGCAGAGATGAGACGTTCACGACAGGACAAGGACAGCAACCACAGACAAAGCTCTGGAGAAGTACCAGGTTACATAACTAGGATGATAGATAGCAAATCTCAAGCACCCTGAATTTCAAAACAAGCCCTGCCTAAAATTCATTTCCTGAGGATCCAGTAACTCATGGAGAATTATTTTGACTGCTTTTAAAAAAAAAATACAAAGTGACAGAGGCACCTCTACGTGTGCTACCTTTTTCATTTTTAAAAAAGAAGGGTTAACATAGAAATGGAACAAAAGAGGAATTCTTTATAGACGGTTCTTTTGGCATGCAGACGAATACTTTAGCCATAATGATAAATGCGACGGATCAGATCTGTGGTTCTTCTACTGGACCAGGTTAGATTACATAAGTAGCAAATTGTTAGCCATGGGAATTCCTTAAGTTCTAAAAGAAGGATATTTGCCAAAACATGAGACTTTCTTGTATCCCATCATTGCTAATTAGCTTGTTTTGTCCCATGTGATTGGTCACTGAAAGGTAAACATGGGCTTTTATTTGGAAGTCCGATGGCTCCAGCAAACAGCACTGAAACTCAAATATCCTTTCGGCATGTAACATAGCGCTGTTTGTCTGACCTCGCATGCTGCTATGAAAACTGTTAAGGAGATCGTGGGTAGTGATCAAGCCCGCCCTGAAAATGGGAATCAGCAGTGGACTCAAAAAGAAAGAATGCAATTAAAACATAAATAAGACAGATAAAACACAGTTAAATCTCAATTAACACCAATATCCATTAAAATCCAAATGAGATGCAAATTAACTGCTTGACTATTCTGGCAAAGAAAAGCAAGAAGAACATTTTGTAACATTTGTTTTAAAGTGTTTATGCTGAAGAATAGAGATGGGCACAAAACAAAAATATAGCATTTCATTTCTTTAGTAGTTTTGTTTCATTTTGTTACTAACAATTTTTAAAAGAATTTTTAGAATGAAATGAAACAATTTGTTAATGGCTCCCCTGGGTCGTAGAGGCACCAAAATCGCAGGGTAGCTTCTTTGGATTCTTCCCTGTAAGCCTTCCCAATTTGGAGAGGTTTGGGGTTAAGGGGGCTGACTTATTAAACTCCCAAAGGGGGTACCCTAGGAGAAAATCATTTCTAATTGAGTCAGGAAGCCATTAACAGCCCCCCCCCCCATAACGCAAGGATGAAACAGCATTTTTGTTTTCATTTCCTGCCCATCTCTACTGAAGAATCTTACGGATGCAGGTATTCCGCAGATCCTAAAATAATTTTTAATGGTTAGTTACTTTTAAGGATTCAATTGTATTTAAAGTAGCATCTAGTTTAATTGCTGATAATGTGTTTAACTCCCTTTTAAAACTATGAGCTGTCTTGGGCCCCTTTATTAGGAGAAAAGCAGCATATAAATAAATAAATAAATAAATAAATAAGCAAACAGGCCTGCCTGAAGCAAAGAATATATATAAAGCTTTTGGTATTTGAAGGCTGTATGTCTATTAATGTAGCCAAAAATAGCTTTCCCCCTCTCGTTTTTACTTTTTTATTTTTATTTTTATTTTTGCTGTTTGCTGATATTCAGCTTGTGATCCGTGACAATTCCTAGATCCTTCTCGGTCTTTTCTTGTAGAAACCTGAATGTATCTGCTTTTCATCACTCTCTACAACCTACAAAAGAATCCCATGCTGAAGTGGGTAGGTCTATTTGAGTCAACCCAAAATTTCATCGCTTGCAGTAACATCATTTTACAGTGACATTAAAATTTATTATTTATTTATTTATTATTTGGGCTTATATACCGCCTGTCTTCCGGATGGAACTCCGGGCAGTTCACAACAAAGAAACTAAACAATAAACTGAAGTTAAGAACAACATTACCAAAAACCAATGGACAGGTCACATAAAAATCAATAATAAAAAGGCAGATGGTGGACAAAAAGAAACAAAAAATTAAATTAACTGTCACCAAACGCCTCCTGAAAAAGCAAGGTCTTTAAAGCTTTTTTGAAGGCTGGCAGGGAAATTAGATTTTAAAATTAGATTTTAATATTCTTTAATGAGAAGCTACAATATTTTGGTAATTTTTTACAGATTCCATCTTGTCAAGCATGAATGCTTATTTTGTAATGCCAGCTCTCCCTCCCAAAAATGTTAAAATCTTGAGTTTGGGTTTTCCAACTTGGTATAACTAGCAATAACCAAAACACTTAAAATATCAAACCAGAGTAGCATTCTTTCCACAGCCTTCCAATCCAGGTGAAATCCACCACAACAAATTTACCTGTCTTCCATCTTCACCCAAGCCATTCAGGTACACTGTTGTTGTTGTTGTTGTTGTTGTTGTTGATGATGATGATGATGATGATGATGATGATGATGTCATCTTCATCGTCGTCGTCGTCAGCCTCCTCCTCCTCCTCTTCAACAGAGGACTGCCTCATCTCTGTTGTCCTTCCGGAAACAGGCAAAGACCTTTCTCTTCAGGCAAGCGTTCCCTGAACTACAATATGTATTTTATATGAATCTATGGGTTCACATAGACTTTGTGTCTATGACTACTTATAACCGTGTTGCTTTAATGCAATTTTTGTCTATTAATGCTGTAAGATGTCCCTCAATTCCTTATTCTCAAATACTTGAACATGTCTTAATTGTACTGAACTGTATATTATCTCTCATTACTGTAAGCCACCTTGGGTCCTTTTACAAGGAGAAAGGCGGGGTAAAAATACTCTTAAATAAATAAATAAATAAATAAATAAATAAAACATCATCATCATCATCATCATCATCAAACTGCAGACATAGGCCACTGAGCTATCCAGAAGTTCTGCAATAACCATCCCAACCTCTGGCTCCGCACTCAAATACCTAAGCCAAGGCACCCAGATATCCAGCAGTAATGAGTAATGTCAACACAAATGCTCTGTTACTTTTCAGAAATATCCACAGGAATTATTTACTTAGAGGTTTCTTCTTAATAAATCTTAGATCTTTCTGAACCTTGGATGGGGGTGCTACTTAAGTGGGAAATAGTTCTGAGCCTTCCTGGGATTTACTTAAGTAAAAAAAAATGGAAACCCTGGTTTGGATCCCAGCTATAGCTTTAAAAAAATAAGCAAGTGAAAATGCTTGAAAAAAAACATAAAACCTTCACTATGATGACATCTTTACCTTGTTGCCTCTTTGCATTCTTTTTCCACCACACTGTCAGTCAATGTCAAAAAGCATTGACATGAATCAAAACTCATGTTCTGATAGAATTATATAAACTTGCCAGGAGGGTGGGGAGGAACTGCACAGGTGAAGCCATGTCAAATACAAGTTTAACTACATAAATCCTTCCCCTTCTCTCTCTCTCTCACACACAAACACTTCTTTTCAAATTGAGACATCTGTCTAATCTTGCCACTTTCAGTTAAATGAATCTAGGCACCATTGAAGCTTATCTGAGCCCAATACTGAGGGGGGGAATACATTTCAATGCACATATTTGCACCTGTCAGCATTTACCCTGGAGTTTTCTCCTCTCCTACATTAATGTGACTGACATCGAAAGGTTTCAAATGAATGTTAATATTAACTCAGCTTCGGTGTCCCTGTTTTAAATAGCTATTCTGTCCTTGAATCCAACTGTACATGGAAATTGTACAAAATATTTATTTATGTTATTCATTTGGGGGTATTTTTACCCCGCCTTTCTCCTTGGAAAAGGGCCCAAGGCAGCTTACAGTAATGAGGGATAATATACAGTCCAGTACATGAATTAAGACATGTTCAAGTAATTGAGAACAAGGAGTTGTATGCAAAGATTTTGTAGGCATCCAATGGCAATGAGTAGATATGGTTCCATAAAGAAAACAGTGCTGGATCAGACTAAAAGACCTTCTGGTTCAGGATTTTGTTTTCACCAGTGGCCAGTTAAAGGCATCTGGAGTCTTAAAAGAACTTCCATTCTTTCTCTTCTGCCTTTTCTATGCAGAAGAAAGGCGGGCCCTTCCCCTAGGGCAGTGGTGGTGAACCTTTGGCACTCCAGATGTTTTGGACCACAATTCCCAGAATTCCAAGCCTGTATTGTCAATGACAAAGGACTGTGGGAATTGTGGTCCAAAACATCTGGAGTGCCGAAGGTTCACCACCACTGCCCTAGGAAGTCACTGCAGGTTGCAGATGCTGCGAAGTGGCACCAAAGTGTGGCATAGAGACTTATGCACAAACTAACATCTTTGGTGTCCCATCTTTGCTGTCAAATCAAATCCCTGCTGCTAGTCCCATCAGCTTCTGGAAAAAAACAATAGGAGAGGATGGTACAATAAGAACAACATTATCTCTGGGGGATTGGTTCCATCCACCCCCAACCCCCTGTGGATACTGAAATCCATGGATAATAGTGAACACTAAATATATAGTACAGTAAAGGGGAGAAAACTCCAGAATTTTTTTTTAACATGCATTACCAGGACTTGCCACATATACCAAAATGTATATTTTCATGTCACATATAAGTGAAACGGTGTATATTGGTTTTGCCTGGGCAGCAATACATACTGGGTCAGTCCAGATAACAGATTTACTATTTCTTAACCTAAATCTACTATTTCCCATTCCACAATCCTAACAATAGGTCTTTAGATGTGGCTGGACTACAGCGCCCATCAATCTAAGCCTCTATCATCAGTGGTCTGAGATAGTGCCATTCATGCAAAGGAGGGATCAATCAGTTTGATAGAATCCAAAACATTGCAGGAGTTTAGGGGTGTAGTTTGGGAAGTAACCTCTAAGGGGAGGGAAACCTGCAATATTACACAGCCAGTTCTTTTTATGTGAAGTGATCATAGAGCTGACTGTTGGACACTGATCAAAAAAACAGCAACTGACTCTGCTTTCTTGGTTCAGATTGAAAGAATGAGTCATAATGAGTCAGATCATGGAGCCACCTAGCCAACAGGACAGCCTAGAATCATAGAATAGAATCATAGAATCACAGAGTTGGAAGAGACCACAAGGGTCATCCACTCCAACCCCCTGCCATGCAGAAGCCCCCCACCCCCAATCAAAGTACTCCCAACATATGGCCATCCAGCCTCTGCTTAGAAACCTCCCCAAAAAAACCTATGCTTAAAAGCCTCCACCACCCTCCATGGCAGCATATTCCACTGCCAAACAGCTTTAACCATCATGAAGTTCTTCCTAATGTTAAAATGGATGCTCTTTTGCAGTAGTTTGAAACCATTGACCTAAGTGAGTCCTTGTCTCTGAAACCATGGGAAACTAACCAGTCCCCTCTTCAATATGACATCATTTAAAATATTTAAACATGACTATCATATTCCCTCTCAACCTTCTTTTTGTAAGGCTAAACATTCCCTATAACAGAACATGGAGAGATTGAAATCCAGTAGAGTAGGCCCATTTGAATCAATATAAGTTATAGAGGGTATGGCTCCCAAAATTCTTCCCGATTACCATCAACCTAGTACCAAGGTGCAACTTACTACTGGATTTCAACCATTATTCGTAGAGGTGGGTACGAAACAGAAAACCAATCGTTGGGTTCATTCTGTTTTGCCCCCTCCAGTTCATTTTGTTTCATTTCATATGAATTTTTAAAAGAAAAATTCATACAAACTGAGCAAAAATGAACTGGTTCGGATTACCTGGACCACCGCCACTGCTGCCGGGGGACCGCTGCCGCCGCCACCGCTGCTGCCAGGGGACCACCACCACCAACGCTGAGAGGACCACTGCTGATGCCACCGATGCCGGGGATCCCCGCCGCCAGCACCGACCATGTGGCCCCAGGGGCCGGGTCAGCACTTTTTAATTTTTTTTTTACAGCTCCAACCATGCACCCCCAGGGGCTGGGTTGGTGCTTTTAAAATATTTTTTATTTTTCATTTTATTTTTACAGTGCCGACCATGTGCCCCCAGGGGCCAGGTTGGCACTTTTTTATTTTTTAAATTTTATTTTTTTACAGCACTGACCACATGCTCCCAGAGGCTGGGTTGGCACTTTGAAATTTTATTTATTTATTTTTTAATATTTACAGCACCAACCACATGCCCCCAGGGGCTGGGTCGGCACGTTTCATTTCATTTCATTTTATTTATTTTTACAGCACCGACCATGTGGACCCAGCGGCCAGGTCAGTGCTATTTTATTTTTTATTTTAAAAGTCACTGGTGCTGGGGGCTTTTTTCCATAGCTGAACAGCGCTAGCTTCCACGCGCCCCGGTTTTATTTTTTTATTTTTTTAACTTCTGGCCTGTAGGCTTGCGGGCTGAACCAGCTGGCCCGCAGGCTGGAGGGACTTTTTTAAATTTTTAAATTTTATTTTTAAAAGTCCCTGATGCAGGGTTCCCCCCTCCTGGACCACTATCCCACGGGCCAAACTGGCTGGCTGCCGGAGTTCCAGGTAAGGAGGCTGGTGGCGACTGGACAAGGAACAAAAAAATGAAATGAAACGAAACAGAAATTTCTGTTTTGTTTCCCTTCATTTTCCTTTGATGAGTTGGGTCGTTATTCGTTTCATTAGCTAAAAAAATTGTTTCGTGCCCATCTCTAATTATTTGTGTAATTACAGCTTCCAAAATCTAATACCCAGCGACCGTGTTCTCAGAGGAATCCTGGCTACAAAACATACTTTTTTTTACAATTCTTTGTCTACCCTAATTGCCAGCAGCTATTCAAGAGGTGATTAATTAGGCAGGGGACGAATTGCCAGACATAGGATGACTTGATGGCCATTGCACTCAAAACCTTGGATGAGCAAATTAGATGCTCTGTCACTCATCTACAGACCCGCTCTGAGCCCCTTCTTCTGGTGGTATTGTGTGTCTGTGAAGTTTTTCCAGGGCTATCTAGGCTGGATATTCTCTTGAGAGGCAAAGTGGGGAAGAGCAGCCAGGTGGTAACAGGTATATCATCTTTCCTTCAAAACAGTGCCAGCCCCACCATTAGGCAGCATGAGACACTTGCCTGAGACAGCGGATATGAGGTGTCATGAAAGGAGAGCAAATTATTTCTTGTTTTGCTGCTTTACTTCTGTAGCCAAAGGTGTGTGTGTGTGTGTGTGTGTGTGTGTGTGTGTGCGTGCGTGCGTGCGTGCGTGCGTGCAGCAGGTGCCATAAAAATGAAGGTAGCTTTGAGTACCATGCACTTTGCTGTTACAAAGGGAATATGTCATTTCCTGTCCCACCTCAGGCAGCAAAATACCTTAGGTGGGTCTTTCTCCAATTTGCTCCTGCTGGTGTATAGTGTTCTCTTCTCTGCTTTATTGTGACAACAGCCCTGTGGTGTAGGTTAAGCTGGGAGGGAGGACATTGGTTCAAGTTCACCCAGCAAGTTTCATGACTAAGTGGGGAAGTAAATCTTGCTCTGGCAGACTCCAGCCCAACCCTCTAACCACTATACCACACTAGCTCTTCATAGTCAAGATTACACTATTGACTACAGCCTTGGTGGCTTTCTCCTCTGTGCGTCTAATTGTTTCAGCACTTCATTGGAGAGGCTTTGCATACATCCAAGCTCTACTCAAAGACATCTCAACCTTGACATTCCATTTTTTTTCTTTAGTGAACCTTTTGCTCCGCGAAAACACTATTCCCCCCCTACCCTTACTCCCCCTGCTCGCACAGGAGGTGCAATTATCAGAATAATAATTAACAGGCTCTCATTAATTTGGGATCAAACCATCGCCCCTAATGAAGCTGAGAACGGCCAATGCGATCCCTCAAAGAGAAGCGTATGCTTTTCTTACACCTGGTGGCACATCGTCCGCGGCAACCGGGAGGCGTCGAGCTGACCGTAAAGGTCTGTATAACATTGAGTCAAGGACAGTTAATGGATGCCGGAGCACAAACAAGAGTGCTCCAAGCATGTCAGTCAAGACTAACCTGAGGCGAAAACATCAAAATGCAGGTTGGAGTTTTGACATTCCTGCAGGCTCTGTACGCCTCGCCAGTGAATTTTTAAAGTCAATATCCCACTTCTGCTTGTGAACACTTTCTATCTGATGATGAGTAGGAGTAATGTGGACTTGATTGAACTATGTCTATAGTGTTACTTAAAAGACAGCTTTGAATGCAGATATGTGTGTGGCTTCCTCCCCACCCCACCCCATTTTTTCCAAAGGTCTGTGATAACAATAAAGAGAGTTTACACAGATTATCACAGCTTGTGTCTTTAGACTTCAAGGTTATGTGATTAGGAAATTAGAAAAGAGATGAGATTAGAAAAACCACAGAACAGGGTCCGTTTCCCTCAACACCAACTCTTCCCTGGTTTTATTTTATTTATTTTTTAACAAAAGGAAAGCTTTTTACAAATTATCTGTGTACTGAATTTACACAGAATCTGATAGATAAATCTTCTAATATTTGGAAATGGATGAAATGTGGCAAAGTAAATAGGAGGAAAACCAGCTTTAGAGCTCAGGCCTGGCAAGAGTTCAAGAAACATATTAAGTAGTCTAATTCGCTTAAAGCTTACTTATAAAAACATGCATACTGTGAGCTAATAAAATGTAATGATTCATACACAGAGCAGTAATGAACAATAATAATTGCTCTAGATGAACACACCCCAGACTGTTATACAGTAGAGTCACTTTGCTTCCAATTTCACATTAAATTATTGCTGCCCTCTTTCATTTGGCCCAGTGGATTGCAATGATTAGAGTAAAACATACATTATACAATTGTGCAAGAATATAAGTTACCACCGTGTAGAGAGGAAACATTTCAAAGAATACTTTTGAGGAATTTAGAACAGTTTTAGATGATTACCGATAACACAGTTTGATGTATTTGTTCAATGTGAATCTTAAAGTCTTCTCACTCTTGCTGAGAAATTGGGAGAAAACTCCCTCGTTCTTTCTCCAGCATGATTTATGTGCATAAGATTCTCTCTCTCTCTCTCTCTCTCTCTCTCTCTCTCTCTCTCTCAAGTAATCTTGTGGAAAATTTTGTGGGATTTCTCTGAGGTTTTGTGGTAATTTTAATGGAATAAATACCAAACTGAATGGCTATATTGGATTACTAACAGTCTTGTGCAAAATGGCAGATTCTCTTTGCCATAATTTGAAGGGTTCCTGCATAAAATGAGAGGTGAACAAAATGGCAGAAGAGGGCAAATGAAGATGAGTTTGTCCCCCCCCCGCATGGGAAACTGGGAATTCTCATAGGTGAACTGGAACGTCTAAGATAGAAAGTGTTACGAGACTCAGGAAATAACGGAGAACAAGAAATATTCTGAGTAATTTCACATCCCTACTTCAAGGTTTTCTTTTGTCTACTTTCTATAAGTTGAAATTATTATCATTGTTTGGTACCAGTATGAATATATGGCCATTTCTAACCAAATGGACAAAGCCATGGAGAGGTAATTTCTTCCTCCAAATATCACGCACAAAGCTATAAATTGGTGGAGGCCAGCATATATCCATTACCATTGAGATACATGGACATGGCAGTTTCCAGTGCCGTCTGGCTCATGTAATTAGGCCAGGGACAAAGCTTTTGGGAAATTACTGTTTTGGACCTGAAAACATGAAAAGCACTTCCATGAATGCCCTTCTATGTGCGTGAAAAAATGTATTTTGGATTTTGGCCATATTACAGACAATATAAAAGCAGACAATGCAATGTGCCATGCCTACATTAATGTACAGTATTTATGTCATCCCTGAGATAGATGCACTGTTGGACTGTAAAGGCAAGAACCACACACAGGTGTGTGAAAATTTTGTAGGCACTTGCCACAGGTAGTGAGGGGAAGGGATCCCCAGAGTGGGATTGGATGCTGTTCGTAAAACACAACACACAATTAAAACACAATTACTATAACAGTAAACTAAGTTCCATTTGAATCTCACTCTGGGGTAGAGATGGGCACGACTTAGCGGTATTCCCGTTTCCGTTTCCGTTACTCGGTTCCGTTACTCTACGGAAATGGTAACGGGAATTACTCCACCAGAATTTGAGCTCGAACCGACGAACGAACAATTTTGGTCTGATTTGTCGTGCTCGTTCCTTGCATCGCGCGATCGCGCGATGCCACGCGGCACAGAAAAAAAGTTTTTAAAAGTAAAAAAAAACCCGGTTCCCGGCCAAAAAGCAGGCGGAAAAATGCCTGCCGTGCCTCAGGGCACCTACCAGAGGGGTTGTTTCTGGAGGTCCCCGGCCTCCCCCCCATCCCCCGTCCTGGGCTGTTCTGTGGGACTCGCCGCAGGCTCGCAGCCAGCAAAAAGCCCAGTCTTGCCGCCGGCCGCCGCAATTAAAGCACAAGCAAGCGGCACGGACGGCACAGGAAAAAACTTTTAAACTCTCCCCCCACCCATTCCCGGGCCAAAAAAGCAGGCGGAAAAATGCCTGCTTGACTAAGGGCGCAGGGCACCTACCGGAGGGGTGGTTTCTGGAGGGGGGGTCCCGCCTCCCCCCCGTCCTGGGCAGCCGGACTCACCATGCCATGCGGTGCGGGCGGGGGATCCAAAATGGGGTGGCGAACGCAATATTGTTTTTGAAATCATGGTCCAAAAACACACAAGCACAACAGAAACACGCGAAAATTTATAAACTGCCAGATTTTTCACAGTAGCAGTGGGTTTTTTCTTGCAACAAAATGTCTCTCCTCTCCTCCTCTGTCCTCCTCCATTGATTTTATTTATTTATATTTTTTTTACACCTGCGCAATGATGGGCTGGCCGAGTGGCCAGCCATGTGGGAGTGGACGACCATGCAAATTTTTGGAGCCATCCCACCAATCGCATGGCCACTTGGCCATGGAGACTTCTGGGATGTGCCAAAAAGCCCCCTAAATCCTGACCTAGCCCCCTAACCGTAACCCTAACCCTTGACTCCAGTCCTTACCCATACGTCACAGACTGTCTTCTTAGTGGGTCAGAGAGGCACCCAGAGGTGCAACCAACTAGCCCACCGTAACCTTACCCGTCACTAGCCTAACCCTAGCCCTTGCACTAACCCACCTTAACCCTAAGCCAGATCTACTTGCATTGCACTACACGCAAGTACAATTCCCTTCTGTGTGGGACATGGTGGTGCGAGAGCCTTAGTTAGGCATCACCTATGGCTCTGGGTTCACTGCCATCACTAGTCTCACTGTCTGCAACTGGTATGCATATCCATATGGCTTTTGCATACCATTTTGCAGCAGCAGCAGGTGAGGAGGGGAGACCCCCATGTTGAGGGGTCTCTTGTAGCCTGTTTCCCTTTCCTAGTGGGTGAGGATAGGAGGCACCCATGGGTGCCTCCAGGAGCCCGCGTTCCCTTTATAGCGGGCCAGAGGAGGCACCCACCCCACAGAGGTGCCTCCAGGAGCCCGCTACCCCCCAAAAAACCAGTACTAACGAAAACAAAAAAACAAAAAAATGAACCGACGAATTTTTGCGAATTTTTGCGAAAAACGGAAACGACCCGAAACGGAACTGGCCCGACTAACGACAACTCGAAATTTTTTTTTCCAAGTCATGCCCATCTCTACTCTGGGGCTTTAGAAAGGGCCCTGATTCACTTTGGAAACATTTGGAGGCACCTGTTTTGGTTCAAGTCTGAACCAGAATTTCATGTCAGACTATAACAGGAAACTAAAACATAGTTTTAATATGTTTGCTTTTTAGGAGGATTGAATGAAATTTGACAGCACAGTTATCTCTTGATGGACTCTGATAATTTTCATAGGTGAGTAGAATTCTGTGCCCAAATAGTTCAGTCTTAGGTATTTAGTATACTTCTCTATGGTGGTGAAACTTGGACCCTTACAGATGCATTATGCAAGAAACTAGAAGCATTTGAGATGTGGCCGTACATATGAATTCTGAAGATACCTTGGACAGCCAGAGTCACTAATGTGGCTGTGTTACAGTACGTGAATAAAAAGTTAGAAATCCTCAATACCATAAAGAGAAGAAAATTACAATATTTCAGTCACATTATGGACAAAAACAAATACCACCTGCTGCAGGTTATCCTTCAAGGAAAAATAGATGGGAAGCATGACCCAGGGTGCAGAAGGACATTCTAGCTTAAGAATTTAAACCAATAGTGTGCAGTGGACACAGCTTCTCTATTTAGAATAGCTTTAGATCAGGCATGTCCAAACTTTGGCCCTCCTGATGTTTTGGACCACACCTCCCAGAATTTCAAGCTTAGATTGCCAAAGGCAAAGGACTGTGGGAGTTTTGGTCCAAAACATCTGGAGGGCCAAAGTCTGGACATGCCTGCTTTAGATAATGAACAGATTGTGCTGCTGATCAACATTCTATAAGGACATGGCACTTGAAGAAGAAGAGGACAATTCGGAAAATGATTCACCTGGCCATCTCTTGACAACTTATTACAAGAGTGTTAAGAAATTCTTTCCATTTAAACATATTGATCAGTACTGGTTTACTAGTCTCAACCAAAATAAATCCAATGACTCAATGGGATTTATACATGTTGAATGATCAGTCAGCCATTGAGTCAATGAGTCTGAGCCTTTGTTGTACGTAGGATCCTGAGCGTTCTCCTCTTCATTTTTTTATCATCTGTCCCACTTAGTGGTGGGGTCCACTATGTGGGATACTGAACAGTGTTTTTGTGAAACCAATATCTATAATTGATTTGTGCTACCTCTTAGACTTACATCATGTCAGAGCCTGAAAATGTTACCAAGATGTCTGGGACATTCTGATAGTTGTTGTAATCCCAAAAAGTAGATTGTCGAGGCATTGATCGCAATGCTGTGAATAGCTTGTGCATACATGGGATCAACTTGTTGACAAGTAAGGCAGTGAAAATGTGAGAAAGAAAATGATAGCTTTGAGAGGCATTTTGCTTGCTCAAACTTGACAGTAGCTCCGATGAAAGGAAGTCACTGCCTGAGCCAAAACCGTAACAAAATTAGTAAATCTCAATGCCCTCTATTACAGCCTTACCTTTCACTCTTAACATAAAGTAATGATCTTATGTCGATGTCATGAAGACTCCGAAGAGACGGGGCTGTATTACGATGTCATTATGATGGCAAAATGATGGCAATTCAGTCCTGTGGAGACTACATGACAAGGATGGCAAAACAAACTCAATGCAAATCTATCAGAGCACATTATCATGTCAAGAGAATGGGACCTAATAGGCCTTTCCTTACTCCACAGAGAACAATATTAAAAGCTCCTTGGGGGCAAAAACGTCAACCGCCACAAATCAAAATAATGTCAATAAATATGAACTTAGCAGCAATTGGGGGGGGGGAATGGGGGTCCCTTCAAAGAAAAGCACTTAATCATATGGGAATTTATCTGAAAGATTCTACATGTATATGTTTACAAAGAGAGTCATTTTGTTGAGTGATAGGAAAGGCCCACCCCACATCCTACTCTGACCTTCTGCCTTGCACCCACCCAAGCCACACATATCTCTGCATCGGCAGCATTCAACTGCCTGAAAGTGCAAGCTTGCCTGACAAATTGCTAGAAGAAGAGAAGACCCTAGCCCTGGAAATGACAAGGTCCACACTGTGTTCTCTCACTTTTTGCTTATTATTCAGGAGGGCGTAGTTCCATAGCCATCTATACACAATAAGCAACACTGCAATTGAGAAAGAAGCAACACTGCAGCTGACAAATATATGGAGGATATGTTTACATACAACTTATGATCTTCTCTTTTCTTTTTCCCCCTCTGATACCAGCAGTGCCCCTTTAAACCCTAGCAGGTCAATGAGAGGTCAGTGGATTCTTTCTTCTGACAAAAGTGGGAATTGTGTGGCCTGAAGGGTATAGGGAACCCTCAAGTATCCTCTGTGTAGTCACTTGGTCCTTCTTTACTCTCTCAATCTAAGCAAGCAAATAAACACAGTGACTCCAAAATGGAAAATTATACTTTCAGAAGTCACCAGGAATGATATTCTGGCCTATAGTAGATGAAAAATGAAAATAGAGTCTACTGCTCCATTTTTGACAAAAGAAAACAGACCTGGGCACATGTTTTCTGCAGAACAGACAACCACAGAATCCTAGGGTGAAAATGAGGGGAGTGCTGATAGACCAGTGGCCATTATTTTTGTACATGTCTTTTGTACATGTCCAGAGCATTAGACAAAGTAATATTTCCATGCTGTGCAGTGCAGCAGCAGGCATGATTCTATCAGATTTTTAGACTTGTGTTTAGAAGGTATGCAAGCAATTTCCTAGGTCCCCATGAGTTCCCTGCCATCTTGGATATAGAGAGGAGTCTCATTTGAATACACAACTCAATGAGCTTGGATTTGCTCTCACTTCTTGAACCACATGTGACAGGATTAATATGCACCCTGGACTTTTCTCATGGATGGACACAGCTACTGACATGTCTGGAGAAGTGCACACTTCTCAAGTACACAAAGGACGGCTACCTCAAGCCAAACAAAAGAGTAATACAGCTTCTTCTTCCCAGCCCCTTCTCCTGAAAACATGGGTTAAGTGAGATTTTGATCCAACTCAACTTGTATGCCTGGGTTATAAAGATAATCAGGTACAACTTACTGGTCAATTACAGCTACACTGATGATTGGCTTGAACTTTCGAAGCCCTCAGTTCAGTTTAGACAGGAAGCCTGAATCCCCAGATGGTCATTAATTGCCTAATGAAAGACCACCACATCTCCCATAATTATTTAACATCTTGTCTATGAAAACACATTAAACAAAGTGGGGTTTTAAATATTTAGATCTAAATTGCATTAAGTAAATGTTATTCTTGGTAAATAAATGCAATGGGAGGAAGTACTATCTAGAATTAAAAAAATCATTTCCCACTGTCCTTGGCAAAATGGTGAGAGACAAAATGAATCTACACTGCCTAGGCCATTTGTTAGAGTGACATTTCAAATATCAGAGATTTATTTGAACTTCATGTTGCTATTTAACAAAGGCATGTGCGCATAGGAAGTGTTTTTATAATATTTAATGTTGACCTCCTCAATTTAAAAGATTAGAATAAATGAGTTCAGGGAACATTCCTTTACTACCGGCAATGCTAGTTATGCATATAGACTGATGGAATCTGGGACAATGGATTCACAATAATGTTAATACCTATATCTCAATAACTAAAAACATGTACAGCAACTTAATATGCCACATTGTAATGTTTGGATTTTGCTGAATATCAACAAATACATCTGAACTCTGATAAGCCCATCTGAATATATTTTTAAAAATTCTAGAGTTATGTGAATGAAGATAGCCACTTTGTCAACATTTACTGATTTGTACGTGACATACAGATAGTAAAGGGAAAGACTGTGACCAAGGCTGCAAGACAATTTGTGTTTTATTAGAAATTTCTGACAATTTGCAAATTTCTCCATATCTAGGGTGCACAGAACATGAAAGTTTTTAAAAAGTGAGCAACAAACATGAAAGAAGTTGAAACAGAGCACCATGTCTATGAAGATTCTCCGTCATCCAGGTGACGTTATCTGAAAGTTGAGTATGACCACTGGACTTCTTTTATTGTGAGATTGATCACACAAGAAAAGACGTCCAGTTGCCATGACTCAATGTTTGGATTAAAACAGAGCAGTTTTTTCATTCAGACCAACGGATCTAAGTGCTGAACTCTCTTGGGTCTTGGTTGATATGGTTGAATTCTGTGCCATAATGCCAAACCCTAGTTGTTGTTACAAATATATTGTTCTCCTTGGTGTGAAAGTAAGAGAAATACAGTTGTGTTTGGTTCATGAATGCTTCGTGTTATTTCATTGTACTAAATTAATTTTAAAAACAAATGAGTGAAAAATTTGAGTCCTGAATTTCAGTGGTAAGACATACATGGCAGCCATGAACAACATGGACCCCTCCATGTTGAAAGTACTTCCAGCATGTCATTTAATTTCAGTTCATTCATTCTTGCTTTTGGAAGAATTTATGAAAACTTGCAAATCACATACTTAAGACAGAACCATTTTACAATCTAAAAAGTTCAGATGCAGGAAAAAACAAAGCTGACAGACTTTCCTTTCTCCAGCTAGTCGTAGGTGAAGCGAAAAGAGCACCTTAGCATCATGTGTGATGTAACATCAATCATATGGTTGAGTCTATGGTTAATGGTTGTTTTTCCGATGATGGACTAGCAGTTAGTGGAGAACTAATCCAGACTAAGACCATGATATTGGGGGACAAGCTGCTGTCTATGTATTTTCCAGGTACAAGACTAACCTGATTCCACAGTTTCTTGGACTACCATCTCACAAACCAACTGTTTATATTGAAATGAACAGAATTCTATGTCTGTGAAGATTCTCAGTCATCCAGGTGCGTTTATCTGGGAGTTGAGTCATGGCTACTGGACTTCTTTTTTTGAGAGATAGAAACGTTTCGCTGTTCATCCAAACAGCTTCATCGGTCTGAATACAGCTAGTGCAAGAGACCTTCTTATAGTCAGCTTGACCTCTTGTCCCCTTGTCTGATTGGCTCATAAGATGAACAAAGCCTGAATAGGCTCGTTACGGAGACATTAGTGTCCATGGCCTTAAGGTAAACAATGGCCTAAGGTGCTGAAACCCATCAAGAATGCGTCGTTAGCTGTCAAGAATGGGTCGTTAGCTGTGACCTGGTGGTGAAGGCTCCTTGATTTGCCTGGGTACTGTGGAAAGTACAGCCTGATACGTAGCAGCTAGACTATGCCGGAGCCCCCCACCTCTGTTGAGGGAGGGATTTTCAATGCTGACATGAATGGCTTCCCTTACTCCGCTCTCAAACCACCTCTCTTCTTTGTCTAATATGTGTACATCCTCATCTTTGAAAGAGTGGCCTTTTTCCTTCAAATGGAGGTGTACTGCTGATTCTGGTCCTGAGCTGTTACCTCTCCTATGTTGGGCCATTCTTCTGTTTAATGGCTGTTTAGTTTCTCCAATGTAGAGGTCTGAACACTCTTCACTGCATTGGACTGCATATACTATATTGTTCCTTTTATGGTTTGGTATCGGATCCTTTGGGTGGACAAGTCTCTGCCTTAGTGTGTTCATGGGTTTGAAATAAACAGGGATGTGGTGTTTGCCAAAAATCCTTTTAAGCTTCTCCGACACTCCCGCCATGTAGGGAATGACCAGGTTCTTCCGTCGGGTCTGGGTCTCAGACTGATCCCTTGTTCTTCTGGGATGGCCCACTGCTTTGTTGAAGGCCCACCTTGGATATCCACAGGCCTTAAGTGCTGTCTTCAGGTGCCTGTCTTCCTCCTTCTTGGCTTCTGAGGAGGTGGGGATGCTCTCTGCTCTGTGGCTTAGGGTCCTGATGACTCCTAGTTTGTGTTGTAATGGATGGTGGGAGTCAAACAGTAAGTATTGATCTGTGTGGGTGGGTTTCCTGTAAACTTCTACTCCTAGGCCATGGTCAGGTCTGATGATGACTTCACAATCCAGGAAAGCCAGCCTGTTGTCTTGGGTGTCTTCCCTAGTGAACTTAATATTAGGATCCACTGCGTTGATGTGGTCTGTAAAGGCCTGTACTTCCTGCGTCTTTATTTTAACCCAGGTATCATCTACATACCTGAACCAATGGGATGGTGTTGTCCCTGGGAAGGTGTTGAGTGCCTTCTTCTCCACTTCTTCCATGTATAGGTTTGCTACAATTGGTGACACTGGGGAACCCATGGCACAGCCATGCTATGGGTGTTCCTGTAAGGTTTGCATAGCTTGCCATAGCTAATCACAGTTCACATGTGAGGTGCTGGGCTGCATGTCTGTTGTATGCCTGACCATGTGCCCAATTGCATAGCTGAGCTGTTCCAGTGTTAGAGTGTTACAGGGATTTAGAAATGTAAGTTTTAGTTTCCTCTGAGGGATAAGGCCCATTAGGTGACCTTGGACTAATCATCTTCTCTGAGTTTGATGTACCTCCCAAGATTCTTCTAAGAATAGAGTTGTGGCAGGTGTAGGGCCATGGAAAATAAACATTACAGTACCTCTCTCTCTCTCTCTCTCTCTCTCTCTCTCTCTCTCTCTCTTGCAGCTTTTCAAAAAGTGGGAATGGATGGAATGTTTGCATTTTGATCAATCTACTCACCATCCTGGCCTCACTCTGTGTGAAAGAAATAATGTATAGAAGTTATTGAAAGCTCAGTGAAATCAGAGGGAGGGAAGGAGAGAGAGGGGAGACAGTGAGTGAGAGCCCCATGTCTGATTCTCCTGCAGGAGGCGAGAAATCTCACAGGTGTGTGACCTTTCTTAATCGTCTGCCTTGACATGTGGAGGGCCTGGCTTGCTGGGAATAAGGAACAGTTCTTCCCAGTCGATATAGCTAAAGTTATTGTCCTCCACAAAAGAAGAAACTAGAATAAAAGGTATTGGAAAAGGGCATTGTTGGCTGGCTCATTGGAGGTCAACCGGTTGGCTGGTTGGATGAAATCTTCTATAGGACCACCAACATTTCACTTTAGTTACCACTTGTGAAGTCATATTATGGAGAACAGGAGTAGTTTTCTGATAGCGAGCTCCCACTTCTCTTGACCCACCTGGCACAAACCCAGTTCGTGGCCTTGAGCTGGAATGTTTTATATCCTATTCTCAATTTTCTTAAGCCAGTCAGTTTCCCTCTGATTACCTGCTTATTAATTTTCTAGCAACATTAACAACAGGATAGAGCTCCACCTAACATATTTGAATAGGATTCCAATTACTTGATTAAGTTTTGAGGGAAGCCAGCGGGAAATGGGTCTTGATTTACTACTCAAAATACCTAAATGTTTCTGTAATAAAAAGAGGTCTCGTGGGTATCCCATGAATGCCTGTTGGAAAACAGCCCATTTGCTGGCATAAGATGTCCATGTTTATGCTCCTGCAAAAAGACTCCACACTGCGAATTAGCAGTTTAACTAACAGTGCTGAAAGGAATGGCATGAATTAGGCATCTGGACAGTCTATTGAAAATATCCCATCCATGCTTCAATAGCTGGAGGAGGCATCGGAGTTTGACAGGGGAACATAACGATTGCAGGAACATAAAGCTTGCATCTGGGCATTGCTTAACCCATGGAGATGTATCCTGGATATGTATGAGGCAGAGGTTGCAAAGAGTATCATTTAAGGAATATCTTGTCATGGTTTCATGGGGTGCTCTTGGTCAAAGTATTGCCTTTTGGGACAAAGTTCCCCATATGCAAAATGAGAACCAGAACCATTGTCTTCCTAGAGTCACAATGATGAAAATGGAAAGTTGTGCTGACTTTACACCATACAAAAGCAAGAACAGGTGACAACTTTATTGGATTTCTTAAAAAAATTAAAAAGCTAGTCTTGCCAGGTCTGTTTCTTCAAGTCAGGTCCAAAATACCAGCTGCAATGGAAGGTAGTTGACCCTCTCTTTCCCTGAAGGCCATTGGTGGGATTTTTCTATTCCAGCTCCTCAAACAAGGAGGCACCAAAAAACTTGATTTAGCAGATGAAATTATGCATGGTCTCACATTAATTCTTGGGGGGAAAGAGTGAGAGTTGAAGGCTTCACATTCAGATCTCTGCTCAGGTACAAAATCAACTGGGCAACTACTGCTTTTCAGACTCTGTATTGTAAAGAAGTTGAGACCAACAATGATTTTTTTTTAAAGTCCATACAAACATCCCCAAATGAGGATACAAATGTGTTATACTAGATGCACAGTATTGCTATGGGTCAAAATGTCTCCAAACAACATGACCTGGAGTCAGCTGGAAATGGCCTCCTTGCAATTACATATCTCTTAGCAATAACATGTAGAACTAGAGATGGCTGGTTTAACACAGAAGGTTCTTGGAGCTTCATTGTAATTTATAATACATTGCAAATAACAACTTTAATTCTAAGAGCACTTTTAGGAGTAACTTTTTTTAAAAGAAACAACATAGTGATTGAAATCCTGTTCTGTAAGTGATGCCACATAAGGCTGCAGACTTTATTTATTTATTTATTTATACACTCAGTTAGTAATGAATGCTAATCAAGGTGGAGAACATAATGGAATGTTCAAACAATCAAGCCCCAACAATATATAATTCCCAAAAATAACAATTGCTGGGGTGAATTTTGAAAAGAGGGTTTTTATAGTTAGTTTTAAAAGAAATGGAAAAGTAACATGTTAGTGAGTTAAGAATTAATACTTAGCAACTAATACTTAATTTGTAATTTAACACATCTTGTCTAATGCATTAATGGGGGGGATAAATAAACCATTAAGACATAAGACATTACCTTTAAAAAAATAAAATGCAACATACCATATTCTGGCAATGACTCCACTATTATTGTAGCACTGGGTAGTGAGAAATGCTCACATGTCTATTTCAGGCTTTTCACTTATGTGATTGCTACTAGAGATGGGCATGAACTGAAAAAATGGCAATTTGTTTTGGTTCAGTTCGTTTTAAGGTTCAGTTGATTTTGTTTTGTTTTAACAATTTTTTCAAAATATTTGTTTCATTTGTTCGTTTTGATTTGTTATTTGTTTTTTTCTTCTGAAGCGCCAACCGCGCAGCACTTTCTTTTATTTGTTTTAATTTTTTTCTTTATTTTATAGCACCGACCCAACCATCCCTGGGGCCTGGTTGGTGCTCTTTTTTTTTTTTTTTAGTTTTAAAACTCCCCAGCCTCTCAGCTGAGAGGTGCTGGCCAGTGCCCCATCCCCCCCCCAACAGGTTGGCCCTGTTTTTTTTTTTTTTTTTTTTTTTTTTCATATTAGAGGACTGACCCAGCCACCCCTGGGGCTGGGTCAGCACTCCCTTTTTATTTTTATTTTTTATTTTATTTTTTACTGCTGACTATGTGGCCCATGCTACAGCTGTAGCGCAGGCTGGTCAGCTTTTAAAAAAAACTTTTGCCGGCCCACGGGCCAGGTCCAGTGCTTGTGGACTGGTACTGGGCCTACATACCAGATTTTTTTCTTTTGCGGCCCGTGGGCTGGTTCCATGGCCCACAGCCTGGGTCCGGTGCTTGCGGGCCAGTACTGGGCCTGCATGCCAGATCAGTGTGGTTTTTTTTTTCATTTTGGGGGGGCAGCCCGTGGGCCGATTTGGCAACCTGTGTGCCGGATCTTTTATTTTATTTTATTTTATTTTACTGCCGACCACACCGCCTACCAGCTGTAGTACGGCCGGTTGGCTCCCCCACACACACACACCGAGCCCCCTACCTGCAGCCAGGAGGACTGGACCAGGAAGAGGACCACTCCAGAACCCAGGTAGGAGACACTGTTTCTCTTAGAGGGGCAGTTCGTTATTCATTTTGTTACATAAAACAAATAATGAAACGAACAGAAAGTTTATTTTGTGCCCATCTCTAATTGCTACCTGTTACGATTGTGGCCAGATAATCATTCCCATAGCATCTACGTGATGCAGACAAAGTGTGAGTTGCTAATACAAGTTTTGGATGTGACTTTTCAAGATGATGACCACAGCTTTTGTGACTTTTAACCTTGATAACAAAGCTTGGGATGAGCCTGTGGCTGCCAAGCTCAGCAGCAATCACATTCACTGCTTTTAAATGTTACCTTGTTGTCTTTAGTGACAGACCACAATTTTATCATACCACTCACTCACTGGATCCCTCATACCTTTTTTTAAAGAGAGAGTGTTCTGTAGTGCTGGTGCTCCCAACCACCATCTCCTCAGCCAATCAGCCACTCACCAGATTCAAATTGCTTGCTTTTTCCACTTCCTCAGCTAATCTCCCAGTCACAAGCAAGAGCACAGACTTATCTGCCCTGCCGTTTTGCCTGAGTGGGAGATCAGCCAAGAGGGTGGAGCAGAGAAGACTGATCTTTTTCCAGGACTAAAAGATCAATTGAGGGGATGGAGGATGCTAGCACACTGGGTCTGATAAGTGGCTGTTTTTGCCAGAAGAGGTTGGGGAGGGGAGCAGCAACACCTGTACTGCTGCCTTTACAAACTGGGATGGACTGGTTCCTCCTAAATGAAACACTAGAAATGGTTAAGGCTGTTCACAATTCATCTGATTTAATGGAACCAATGCATACCAGGCCTAATCTCAGTTTGATGCTCATTCCCTCCCCCACCCAAAAACCCCACGTTTCAGCTTATACATTCTGTATCCATCTGTTCCTAAAATACATATTTTTTTTTATCTTTCTTAACTACACACATATCTGTACAGTAATCCTCCACCTATTGTGGGGTTTAGGAACCCAACCTGACCCGCGATAATTGAAAACCCGCGATATACAGATGCTAGGTCGGGTCAGGACTGGGGGGGGGGACTCTCTGGGGCCTCCCACACTTTCCTGAAGTCTGGCGCTGCCCCAATCAGGCCTCCAATGGGCTTCCCAGGCTTCTTAAAGGCCCTAGAAGTGGTTGCCAGTGATCCAGAAGTCACGTCTGGTTTTCCAGAAGTGACTTCCAGTTTGCCAGAAACCACTTCTGGGGCTTCCGACAGGCCTGGGAAGCCAATTGGAGGCTCATTCGGGGCAGCTCCAGGCCTCAGATAAGTGCAAGAGGCCTCAAACAGGCCGAAGCAGCATATCCCAGGGAGGGCTTGCATTTCATATATTGCAGTCCTGCAATATACCGGGACCACAGTATATGAACCGCGAAATGGCGGGGGAACACTGTACTTGACTTTTCTTCTATCTATCTATCTATCTATCTATCTATCTATCTATCTATCTATCTATCTATCTATCTATCTATCTATCTATTATCTGTCTGTCTGTCTGTCTGTCTGTCTGTCTGTCTGTCTGTCTGTCTGTCTGTCTACAATGTCCCCTAACACACTCTTTATTGTGCATCATTTTGATGCAAGATTTGCACTCCAAAATTTGGAACAATGCAAAATCTAAAAAGAAGTGTGGTCCAGTCCACATGTTAATCTAGGAAGAGCATATTGGGTTGTTTCACTTATAACAGAAAGTAAACATCATTTAGAGAACTGCTATTTTCTGGCATGGCTGAACTGTAGTGAATCCTTGGAAATGGTAAACGTACTCCTCCTATCTAAGCAGAGACATAGCTAGGGTTTTAAGTGCCTAGGGACAAAGTCATTTTTGCATACACCCCAAGGGATGGGAGGAGCTAAGGCACTAGAGGGCTTAGGAGAAAAAGGCGGCAGCCAGGGAGCCCTAGCAGGTCACCTGAAATGCTCCTTTGTTCTCATAGCTCCTGGGTGGGAAGCATGTTGGCATCCCATTTGGTGCCCCCAAATGGGTGATAAATTGCCCCCCTTAGCTATGCCACCCCTTCTAAGATTCAGACATTACCTCCAACACTCCTGCTCCAATTGCCACCCAAATTTGGTGTGCTGAAGGTCCAATTAGCACAGAGTTCCTTGCTGTACCACAGAGTTCTGTATACTAATAGTACAACATTTATCTCATTTGCAAGGAATGGAAAGAGGAAAGATTACCTTTTGCAAATGAGTTAAAGTTGTGTTGTTAAGAATCAGAGCAGCAGGGCAAAAATGGCTGGGTCCCAGGTAGTGCTGGTCCTTGCATAGTAGTGCCGAGCCATTGATTGGACTTAATACAAAACAGTGTCCTGTATTTTTGTGGAAAAACTACACAGGAATGTTTTAAAGTATACTTCTGACAGTCTGGAAACCATTTATGCTTTGCCATTAGGAAAGAACCATTAATATCCCTTTTTCTTTTTTCTTTTGTGGCAAAAAGAAAGAAAGAATGTGGTTAACGGTAGCCCTTGATCATTATCATTTCAACATCAGACTTTATTACAACTATTTTGAGTGTGGCACAAATGTAGTGGTGGATATACTGGGAAGATAAATGTGTCTTCTGAAAAGCATCGATATCAAAAGTGGCTCAGAGAGAGCACAAACTATTTCATCTATTAATTTTTCACCTTGCAAAGATTTGCCACTTACCGCTGATAATCCTCTTCTGACTTAGAGGGTCAAAAGGTGAAAATGATTGAGGTACCTTTTGCAATGAATATTTTACTAGCTGCCTATCCCCTTTTCACCAAGATCTCCGTGCTGACTGAGGGCTTCTTCAGGATGAGTTCTTAGTTGACTGATGAATACAAAACACCTTTCAAACAAAAGGCATTCAAGATTAGTGGAAGACAAGGCTTTAGTTTCTGTGAGCTGTACCTGGAGTATCAATGGAGTTTAAATAAAACAACAACAACAACACCCACAAGACTGAGTGACAGGGAACTGAAATTCAGAATCCCAGAATATATTGTTCCCCTATTGACGGAGGAAATAATGGGAAAGTTAGCAAGTCACCGTGATGTCACGAGCAAAGGGTGAACTTTGAAGAACTCAAGGACCAAAAAGTAACCTGAAACAAGAAGTAAATTGAAGATAATATTTAGTTACAGTCCCATTCTCAAATTGTCCTGAAACACATCCTCTCTGGCCTTTGAGGCTGCTAGTTTCTAAAATGGAGACAATGAGAAGAAACTGGTGGCTGAAACAATATAGCCATTTTATTTTATGACCGCCAGTAACGTGAACTCCTTGGAAGACATCTTCTTTCAGCACTCAATTGCAATGGAGCACATTCAGTGGCTATGAATCAAAATGATCTTTGCGCTGAACTGTCTTAGGACCCTGTCCTGCAAGATGCTGGCAAAGCCTGGGAGAGAACAGTACTTCCCTTTTATGTGTTGTATCTCAAGAGAGAAAGGCAGCTGACGTTCCCAGACATACAGTCGGAATGGGTCACAAAACATGTTTTCTCATGAAGAAAAGAAAAAGAGACCCGGGGCCGGGACGAGCAATCTATTGAACTATTTTTAATGTGTACTCTTGCACAACATTTACTGATTTGATATTTACATATAGTATATTTTATTATCCACCTTGAGCTCCTTTGAAAATCACATCTAGGTCATCTAGTGTGAGTCCTAAACTCTATCTTCTTCTTATCAATCCTTGTCTACTGGAGGCTGACTGTGTGTGTGTGTGTGTGTGTGTGTGTGTGTGTGTGTGTGTGTGTGTGTGTGTGTGTGTGTGTGTGTGTGTTGCATTGTTACAGTCATGACGGACTCTTCGTGACCCACTGTAAAACAAGGATGTGTTGCATCTTCGATTTCTGCATTTTATGTGTTTTATGAACTTTATGATTTCTTCACCATTGTTTATTTGCTGAAATCATTTTTGTAAATTATTATCTCAATCTCGGACATTCTTAATATCATCAAACAAACCCACATATCAAATATTTCTACTACTTTACACAATTGGATTAAAGAGGGCAATTCCACGTTGAGCAATATCATATTATGCTTACCCTCAAGGCCATTAAGTGTGTGTCGGCTACTACATTCTTCATTTTAAGTCCATTGCTCTAAACCATCTCTACTCTTTCTTCTATTCTCACTCTTCTGTACAGTCATCCCCCGCCATTTCATATAATGCAGTTCCGGTATATTGCGGGACCTCAGGATATGAAGGCAAGCCCCCTGGGGCAAGCTGTGTGGGCCTGTTTGAGGCCTCCTGCACTTACCCCAGGCCTGGCACTGCCACAAGCGGTCCTCCAGCAGCCTTCCCCGGCCTGTCAGGGAACCCAGAAATGGTTTCCGGTAACCCAGAAGTGACTTCCTAAAATTAGAAGTGACTTCTGGATCACCTGAAACCACTTCTGGGGGCTCCAACTGAGGCCCATTTGGGGCAGCACCAGGCCTAAGATAAGTTTAGGAGGCCCCAGATAGCCCCCCCCCCCAATTCCAACTCAACCCAACACCCGCATATTACAGATCTTCCTTTATCACGGGTTGGGTCAATTCCCTAATTAGGGGAATTGGGGCCCCCACAATAAGTGGGGGATGGCTGTAGTCAGATATGAAGATATTTTGTATTCCAGGCTTCCATTTTGGATCTTTAAGTGTAATTCTTGGGCTGCTTGCTTTTTCAATGGCTACAGTGAATCTGGTTTTCCTGACATTCATGTTCATATCATGCTCATTATGTCCTTCCTTAAATTTAACTTATGATTTTGGGCATTCAGCCTGATAGCATGCAGGACACAAAGGGTGAGGGGAGCAGGGATGCATAGGTAGGCCCCACCCTCCTCATTTCCATCCTGCCTGTTAGTCTGCAGACCTATGCATGCTCATCCTTTACACCTGTACTTTTCATGCATGCAACTGAACATGGTTTCGATGTGGTGGAGTAGGAATTGAGGGAAGGCCTTCATTGCATCCACCCCATCTCTTTAGCCCTTCATGCTTTTATAGGTTGGATGCCAAAATAGAGCTTTGAGTCAGCTATACAAGCCACCCAATTTGTCAACGTTGGGTGTTTTTGATTAATTCGATATTGCTGAAGAGACTAAGCAAATTGAATAAGCAAATACTTTTCTAAACATGGTGTACAAATTGAAAAAATAATACAAGGAGGCACTCAGAGTACAAATGAGAAAACAGTATATTTCATATGACAATGGGTAAAGGAAAACTAAGAGTAGAATAATAGCCAAAATCTTGTGCCCTTATGTCAGAAGGGAAACTGTGTAACTCATGTCATGAGTTACACTAATTAACAAGTCGCCTCTTAGTTTATGGCTGTGTGCCAAGCCACCCAATGGGCATGCAATGAGGGAATGAAGCAGGCACTTATTGATTAGCAGCAATTTGCCACTGTGAGCTATGCCACTTCCCTTCCACTGGTGTAACCCCCCCAACAGAATTTTGGCCAATATATACTAATCTATACTAACGAAGGAAGTCTTCTCTGTGTGAAAATCTTCTGGGCAGCTATTATTGAGAGGCCATATACTGCCTCTCAATAATAGAACAAACAAGAAGAGACTTGGGAGAGAAAGGAGGAAGGAAATGAACTTTAATGTATCGTATTTATTGCATTTACATGTTTTTATTCTTCTAATTTTATTGTATTTTGATGTTTTAATTGTCCATTTTGATTGTGAGCCACCCAGAGACCTTTGGGTAGTGAGCGGCATACAAGCTATATAAATAAATAAATAAATAAATAAAATAATAGCACCAACTTTCACTTTAATGAATGAAAATACAATGGAGGAAGGAACACGCCCACCTGCCTGTCAATCGATTCATCCCCTTCTCCGATGGTTCAAGGAACTTGATTGATATGTTGGTGCTCAGTTCCCTATATGAGTGATTTTATAATTATCTTTGAAAAAGAGAGGGCTGGAATGGGCCCCATGGATAATTGAGTTCAGCCCCTGTCAAAGAGGTGCAATGGGGAATCAAGTTTCCAGCCTTTAAGCTAGAGGCTTAAACCACTAAGGGCGTTTATACATGACCCCTAAGCTCCGCCGCAAATGGCTGCAAGGTCTGGACCTTAAAAATGTTTACCCACCAGCTCCGGACTTTGCAGACAATTAAGTGCGACCCTGCCTGCTTTAGCAAGACCAGACAGCAGTTTTCTTGTACCTGCTTTTTGGAGGTGACAAATATTTGATCCGGTGTAAGGATAGTGAGTGCGGGGCTCTCCTGGCTTCCGTTTGTTCTTTTATTGCGCCCCGCCCCTTTAAGAGATCTGAATGCTGCCCGGAACAAAACGGAGGTAAGAAGGCATTCTTTTCTTTCTTTTTTCTCCGTCCCTCAGGCAGCCAGCAACCAGGAAGTGCCGAGGGGGGTGGGGACAGAGGAAGAGCGAGGAACCCCTAAGATCTCTGGTCCGAATTTAAGTGGCCAGCAGATCTTAGGGGTCGTGTAAAAAGGCAGTAAGCCATCCAGCAGTTCAGGGCATACTACTGTATAGCTTCACTTCCCCAATATATATAGAGCTGGGAAAGAGGGCAGTGGTTAGGGGATGCATGCAGTCCAACAGCCACCTATCAATCACCCCTGATATAAGGCACCAGCACAAGGAGAGTAGTAAGACATGATAATGTAGTGCCCTTAATATGATCCTTGCCATGAATAGAGTCCTCTCCATCTGCAAAAGAAATAGAAGGACCTGCACATTTGCATTCTCATATTTAACTGCAGAGTAGGTCTGCTCAAAATAAGGTGGAGTTGGACTTATTGACTATGGGACTCCAGATGTTTTTGACTCAACTCCCAGAATCCCCAGCCTGGATTGCCAGGGATACATGATGGTGGGAATCATAGTCCAAAAACATCTGGTGTTAAAACCTCACCACTCTTTGACTAGGAAGCAGTAAGATGCATTGGCCAAAATTCTCTTGTGTTTCTACATGCACAGAAAAGGAAACTGATTGTGTGCAGGGGCCTGGTTTCTTCTCACTTAGTGGCAGTTTCAATAGTCACCCTCCCTTTTTGTATGCATAAAAAAGCAGTAGGACTCCAGCCACTGAGGCCCATGGTGGTTATGCTATACTACCTTGAATGTTCCCATTTTTGTTTGTTTTTAACTCAGCAGGGTGTAGCTTGGTAACTAATGGGATAGGAGACCACCAAGGATATCCATGTAGTCCTGGTCAAGAAAGAATTCTACCTTTCTCTCAGTATACTAGGATTGCTAGATAGTATAGGATTGCAGCCAAGTCTGCAATCTTCTATACATTCTCTTTTGATTTGGTCCCATCAGGCTCAGCAAAACGTACCTTTGAGTAGACATACGTAGGATGCTGTTGTGAATCTGCCATTCTCTGTAAACCTAGCAACAATAATTTCAACTCAGCTGAGTCTGGCCTATTATTAATATGGATCTCATTGCACTGTAACTTTGCAACCCTTTGTACACCTACTCAATAAGTCCCATTGAATTCAGTCCGGTGGGCATTTATATTTGAGTAAACATGTTGCTTGAGTTTGCAAAGGGAGGGGGTCTTTGGCCTAAGGTGGTGTAGAGTACACCTGTTTTTGTTTGTACACTTCATTTTGCTGAACAGATGCTACTTCTTGATGCCCTGGGAAGCTTCCAGAATGACCTGCTGGGTCAGGTAAAGGTAAAGTGTGTTGCAAGTGAGCAAACATACTGTGACCAAAGGCTGCTTCACTGTCACCAGCGCTTGCCTGAAGGATCGTCCCCTGGCCAGATGGAGATGGAAGTTCTCTTCCATGAGTCATTTTGTACTCTCCTTCCTCTGAAGCCAGAATGCTTTCAACCTGGATTTACACTTGAAAGGTTGCTCAGCAGGTGATTTACGAGACAAATTATCCTTCTGAAGTGACAAGATAAGTTGAAAGAAGCTCTCTTTCCCCGGATTCCCAAGTTTTTCTAGTAGAATGGTTCAATTTTTTTCAAGTATGTAGAGTAAAAGTTATCCGATATCATTTCCCAATGTTCTCTCTCCTTTTCTCTTTTCTCTGTGGTGTCTTTTTTTTTTTTTTTACAAAAGCATAGACAGTGTTTTGCAAAAATTCAACACATTAGAACTAAGTAAGCACTGGGAAGCATTTTAGAAATATTGCAACCACATTGAGACAGAAAGGCTTATAAGCCCAACTTGGAAAAGTTACTTTTGCAGGCTACAATGCTCAGAGATGGTTCCAAAGCTAGTATGCATCCCTGGTTAAAATGAAAGGAAACAACATGGAGGACAAACACCACAATCCAAGAAGCAGAACTGAGTCATGGCATCTTAGCCGAAAATGCCTATCCATGTTGTGGCCAATATCCTGCTGCCTAGTGTGGTAAATCACAATAGAGTAGGACCATTCAATCAGTGGGGTTTAATGAGTCAGCAGCAACTCTATGAGTTCCATTGATTCACATGGGCCTACTCTAACTGCAACTAACTATGCTGCAGTAAGTTATGATTAGAATTGTCCCATTAGAATCCATGGAACTCACAGAGGAGTTGACTCACCAAATTCCCACTGATTTAATAAGGCTTACTCTAGTGTTTCACAGGATTTTGGCTATACTATAGCTCTTGGGACACAGAAGAAGGCTTCTCAGCCTACCTCAACACTTGAGAAAAACAGAATGTGTGGCAATCCATATATACATCTATCTGCCCATCGGCACTTGAGAAATTGCCTAGCTACTGATATAAAGACCACTATTTTTTTTAAAAAAAATAATTAAATAGGTGATATGGTGAAAAGAAAAGATATTTATGACAAATGTGTGTGTGTGTGTGTTGTGTCGTTACAGTCGTGACCGACCCTTCATGACTCCATGTCCATGGAGTTTTCTTGGCAGGAATACTGGAGTGGTTTGCCAGTTCCTACTCCAGGCGCCTACAGCACCTGGTATTCCCTGGTGGTCTCCCATCCAAGTACTAACCAGGGCTGACCCTGCTTAGCTTCCAAAATCAGGCGAGATCGGATGTACTTAGGGCATCTAGGCAGCTATTTATGATAAATACTCTACAGCAAAACTATTTCAATGTATCAAGATTTAAATCAGCTGTAACAAGATAAACATATCGGCTGCAAACCACTTGCTGGGCAGCCTCTGCCCCATTATTAACCGATAAAAAGAAAAGGAGGGGGAATCTGTGACTTAATGTAGGATTCACATCTCATGCCATCAGATTACATCAGGTTCATCAAGTCATGCTTATGTAACTTGATTTTAATTTATGGGTTTTATTGCTGGCAGTTTTCTGAGATTACAGTTTGATTGAATGTCTGTTGAACGTCTGTAAAGTATCTGTTCGTTTTGTAAATGGACTTTAATGGATTGCACTGCTTGAATCTTCCATTGTGTGGCTGTTCACCTTTGCATGGTGTAGTAGACAAGCGACATCTTGCTTTGATTGCACACAGCACCAGCTATAATAAGTGTATGTCAAAGGCTATTGTATGAAAATGCTCTCAGAATGTTTCCACTGGAGGGAAAAAAATCAGGATTATCCATGGATATCTACATAAATTCTCCAGTGCTTATTTGTTATACATCACATCTATTCTGATTTCTGAACACCGGGCTTTACCATCTTTTTGGCTGTGGTACAGTCTATAATAAAGACTCCAAATGGTATAGTAAGCACAAGACAGACAAATCTGTGTTGCTTTCACAAACATTCACCTATTCAGATGGCCATCTGCCAGAAATACTGTGATGGGGGTTCCTGCATGGCAGGGGGTTGGACTGGATGGCCCTTGAGGTCTCTTCCAACTACATGATTCTATGATTCTATGAAATCTGTGTTGCTTTCACAAACATTCACCTAATGTTCCAAACAGAAATTCATGTATTTTGTCCTCACCAATGTGTTGATCTTTCTTCAAAATCTGCACAAAAATTCTGCAGATGTTCGACTGGATGAAAATTTCCATGCATTTCTGAACACATTTTTCTATAATTTATGCATTGCTTGCAAGCATTTTAAATGCTTTATACCTGCTGTAAAGTATTTCAATAGTATATTGATTTGTGTACACTTTCTTTAAAAATGCAAGTAAAGCACCACAGCATTTGAACAATGTCATGTTAAGGTGCATGGGAAAAAACCATGTGATGAAACACATGCACTGTTTTTCTAAATTGGGCATACTAACAGGAGATGAATGAACATGTTTGGCAGTTCAGAATTCAGAGTACTACAGTCTTGTCTCTCTCTCTCACACACGCACACACACACTCATTTAATTGCTAGAATCCAACTGATTTAATCTCAAAGGCTTTCATGGCCAGGATCTGATAGCTGTTCTGAGTTTTTCAGGCTGGTTGGCCGTGTTCTGGAAGTTTTTCTTCCTGATGTTTCACCAGACTCTTTGACTGGCATCTTCAGAGGACAAAGAGCTCAGGGAACTAGGAGTTCTCTCTGTGCTCTTGAGTTCCTTGAGATCCTTGCCCTCTGAAGATGCTGACCACAGAGTCTGGTGAAACGTCAGGAAGACAAACTTCCAGATCACGGACGAACTGCTTGAAAAACCCACAACAGCAATCCAATTGATTATCTGCATTTGCATAAGTGAAACAATGCTTTGTCTTCCCAGAGCCAAAGAAAATACAGGAGACCACAGCATTTGGGATGGAATCCGGCCATATTTATTTGCATACCAATATCAGCAGTTTAAGCAGTTAAACATTATCATCCAATCGTTATCATCCAATCATACCACAAGGAGGGGGCTGACGTAGTGCGGATATGACGTGGGTCCAGGGGGTCTCCCCCCCATGTTTTGCAGGTTAGGGTGAGAAATTAGTCCCCTAGGGGTGCCGCTTGAATGACCAACACCCCCCCCATCGGGGAGTCGCTATATTACCCCCGCCAGGCTGGAAGGTGCCATCACATAGCCGCCCCCCACCCATTAGTTGTATTGATAACCCCTCCCCCATAGGCTGTAATCCCCAGATCCGCAATGCCCGGGTTTGGAGTTTATAGCTTATTGTTTATTTACCTCACTGCCTGCTCACACAATTCTGCACTACCCACCAATACACAATGCCTTGGCCCTGTCCCCGACCCCACCAGGTATCAGTGCAGGATAGGCAAAAAATCCTCTACCCCACCTGCCAATCAGGGCAATCGGCAAAAATTCCTATCCGGCCCCAACTGGCGACCAGCGAACTCACACTGAACTGTTATAGGGTGGGTGGGTGGGTGCGTGCTCGGTCGAACTGAGGCCGGAGCAATGGCGGCACCTCCTTAAATACCAGAGGTGCTCTCGCAATGCTTCCGGCCTCACAAGACCACGAGATCTCATCTCGTGATCCCTCGGCCCTGGAGCGGCAAAGGAGCCCCATTAGCGCATGCGTGCTGTGGAGCCATCCTTGTCACAGAGACAAATTGCCACTAAGCAACAAGGTGCAAGTTGTGTTCCCAGCCATGCCCAGGAACAAAACCAGCACTATATTAATTAGTTGCAATTTGCTGATGTAATTCATGCCATTTCAGTGACACAAGCAGAACTCACCCAATGGATTCTGGTCAATTTTAGATATGGCATATGGTATGGCTACAGACTTCCCACTTTTGAATCCAGAATAGCCTTACTCTTTTTTAATAGATTTGCTCTGGTAAAAGTGGATTGGTGATTTCCCTTTCAATTGCAGAAGGAGGCAATCTTGGGACTACCTCTTGAGGAAAACACTCTTGAAATGTTTGAAGTGAGTCTGGCTTTATTGTAATGAAAGCAATGCAGCATAAACAGAGAAACATGCTACAAGGATATGCTGTGTGTATCTCTTGTGGTTAGATGCACCTGACTCATACCCCCAAATTATCTTCTCAGGTTTATGAGAATTGCCCTCAGAACAGCTTCATAGTAGCACAATTTCAGCATTGGATGGCATCTTCTCGTCTTTTGAGAGTCTTCCTTATATATTTTGGAGATAAGTTTAAGGTGGATGCTATCCTGTTCAGAAACAATACATTTGCTAAGTTTATGAGTTTTATTCAATCAGTTAAATGATTAAAACTTCAGTAAGCAAGTTCATGCATGTGAGAAAAAAATGTCTCATTCCAGCGAAAGAAATAAGCCTTGTGGTGCAGTGGTTAAATGCCTGTACTGCAGCTGAAACTGTGCTCATGACCTGAGGTTCAATTCCAGGTAGCTGGCTCATGGCTGACTCAGCCTTCCATACTTCTGAGGTAGGTAAAATGAGTACTCAGCTTGTGGGGGGCGGGGCAATGTGTAACCTGCATCATTAAATTGTAAACTGTCCAGAGAGTGCTTGAAGTGCTATGGGGAGGTATATAAGCAGAACACTTTGGTTTGGTTTGCTTTGCTTTTAGATAACACAAGCACAGGATCAGTTTTATTTACCTCAGACAGTATAGGACAGGGATGGTGAACCTTTTTGGCACCGAATGCCCAAACTCGGTGATGGGGATGGCGGCGGTGGCGGGGGGGGATCGGGATCAGTGGCAGAGGGGGACAGGGGGTGAAGGCAGCAAGGGCAATGGGGCGGTGGGGTCAGGTGGCAGTGGTGGGAGGGGCAGTGATGGTGGCAGCGTCGGGGTCGGGGTCGGCGGTGGCAGGGGCAGCAAGGCTGATAGTGATGGAGACAGCGGTGGGGGGGTCAGGATCGGCAGCAGTGGGGGGCAGGGGTAGGGCGAGAGTGAGGGCAGCAAGGGCGATGGGGTGGTGGGGTCAGTGTCATCTGCAGCGGCAGTGGGAGGGGAAGCGATGGCAGCGGTGTTGGCAGTGGCGGCAGCAATGGCGGCAGTGGCAATGGTGATGGGGACGGCGACGGCAGGGTCGGCCTGGCACGCAACATGCTCCCTGACCCCCACTTCCCCCTCTGCAAATTCTTCATGGCTGGTCCAGCGGAGGGGGAAGTGAGGGGCGGGGCAGGGAGCATGTCGTGTGCCAGGCGAAAGGTCTTTGCATTGCACCTTTGGCATGCATGCCATAGATGCGCCATCCCTGGTATAGGAAATGCAGGGCAGTTGGGACAATAAGGCACACTGAGGCCACTTTGGGCATGAGGTTTGATGTGTCATGCAAGAGTAGATTATTAATTAAATTATCATTTATTTGAAGTACTACATTATTTTTATACTAGGGGATTAAAATGCTGCAAATATTACTGTTTTCCCTGTTATATAACTCAGGGGCACTCCATGAAACTTTTGGGTGCTAGATTTCAAACAAATAAGATAAAGTACTTTTTCACCCAGAGGATCACTGGTCCATGGAACTCCCTGCCAGAAGAAGTGGTGACAGATGTCAGCCTTGACGGCTTTAAGAAAGGTTTGGACAAGTTCATGGAGAACAAGGGTATCAATGGCTCTCATTCTGGATGCCTAAGGACAACCTCCAGGTTGGAGAGATAGGCAGGATATCTCTCAATGCAATTTGCAGGGAATCATAAGCAGGTGAAGACATCTGCGTGGGAATAACCTAAATCAAATGGTGAGCCGCTATGTGAGACAGAATGCTGGACTGGATGGGCTGTGGCCTCTTCCAGCAAGACTGTTCTTATATTCTTATGTTCTGAAGTAACCACATACTGTCTGACCATGACACCCCAAATCATCTGCCCCATTTCCACTTTGCCGAATGATAGGACCAGCCCTGCATACCAGTGCATCTCAAATGATATGGTCCTGGAAAAAGAAGCATTCCCTCTTCTTTCAGAATATTTTGCATAACTAGAGTAACAACCGCTTTTGCCACCCCACGCCAAAATAAAGAGGCGACACAGCTTACTTTGGATTAAACATGGGCCACAATTTATTTAACACAACAACAACTGAGAACTTTACTATTATATGGGCTCTAAGAGAGGGCCTGTGCCATAGCACAATTATTAATTTTGGGTGTTATAAGTGCTAGGTCCCTCCTCCTGAGATACATTCCATGAGTGTATCCGCTGATGCCGAGGGTGGGATGGGTGGGATACCCACCCTATGCCTGGGCATCATTTTCTCCAAAGTTTTAAGGAAGTGGCAGCCCTTCTTATATGGGCCAGAGTTTTATTTTGTTGGACCTGTATGCTTGCTGTCCTATCTAATTTATTTAAGGCTGCCAGGTACCTTAGAGGTACCATCACCAGGAGGGACCTACCTAGAATTGCTATTAAGGCTTGCGCTACCCTCATATTGTGACCAAATAAGATGTCATTATTATTAAAGGCTTAGAGGATGGTGGGATGGGCGAAAATGCACTGTCACTCACGGCCAATCAGAGTGACAGTCAAAAATTCCCATCCGGCCCCGAAGCGACCAGCAAAGGATCACCATCCAAAACCATAGGGTGGGTGGGCGGGGGCTCGACGATTGGCGAAGGCTGTGCCAGGGAAGCGCGCACGGCCCTTATAAAGGGCACAGCCCTGACGCAGCCTACGCCAATTGCACCAGCTACTCGTGTCTCTCTTCGGCGGGACAGCAAAGGTGCCCTGGGGCTGCAGTCACAGCCCGGAGCGCTCATTGACTGCCTATACACAGGAGGTTAGAGGAATGTGTTATTTATTTATTTATTTATTTATTTATTTATTTATTTATTTATTTATTATAGAATTTCTATCCTACCCATCTTCCCATAGGAACTCTGGGCGGCTAACAACGGGCCGATCAATTCGACCAAAATAACAATAGACAACAAGCACAGACAACAACAATTTAAAAACAAGATGTGCACCCTTGCCGTAAAAGAACTGGAGTTAGACTTAAGCAGATGGCGGAGGGGAAAAAAGTGTGTCAAGAAAAAATGTGCAAAAAAAGCATAACTGAGAAAAGTGTATACTAAAACATGCCTAAACTTCTATGAATTAGAGATGTCTATCACACATTTCAGAGTGCCTCACCAGACTACAAATGGCAGTGATATCAACCTGCTATACCTGTATAATACAGAATACATTATTCCCTACTTAGCTGCTGTAGAGTATACTGCTATGAATGAGATAGTTATGGGAACCTACTTCAAAAGCTGGTAATGACAACCTTCCTCTAGTTTATTCATTTTTTATGTCATTAATTTATTTGTATTTATACAAAACTATTCTACCAAAGAGCCCAAAGTGTTTTTGGAATCATTCCCCTTGGGCTTTGGAAGAACACTGGAAATAGCATATTCCTTTTAAAAAGAATAATAAAAGCAAAATAAATCTCTGTTTCTTCTTATTGTGGTTTTGCTCTACGATTTGTTTCAAAATGCAATTGACTTGAGTTTGGATTGAGTACTGTTAGCCTAACATTAGTTAATTTCTTTTATTATTTATTTAGAGTATTTGTACACCACCTTTCTCCTTGGAAAATGACTCAAGAAGGCTTAAAGTAATGAGGGCAATATACAGTACAATTAAGACATATTCAAGTTTGAGAACAGGGAAATGAGAGACATCTTAGAGCATTAAAAGACAACATTAAAACTACAAGAGAAAGTGAGCAGTTAACAAATTGAGTAACAGAACCTGATGGTAAGATTTTGATGAATATAAATTGATTTTTACCAGCATTAGCTAGCAGATGACATCTTTAGCTTCCACTGATGTAAATTTATGCCAATATAGTTTTGGCCAATCAATCTTTCTCTAATCAAGAAGTCAGGGTTTGTCTAAAATCTGCACATATACTCTTCAAAGAATAAATACATATATACATTTAGATTTTTTTAGCACATGTGCCTTTTGTTCCCTATAAACATTTCTTTCAGATACAACCAAAAAACAATTCTTCTAACCATTTCCAACAATAAATTGCACATGCTCTTTCGATTCAGCACCTTTAACCAGCAATTTTTAGGCCGCAAGCAAATGAATCCATCTAATGAGAATCAGAAATGATAATGGCTTTCCCCCCGCCCAACAAAGGTGTGACACAACCATGGCCTTCCAAAGCAGATCAGAATCTTTATTTGAAAATTTCTTTGCTATTTTTGCACTGTTAGTGTTTTATAGAGTGGAAAGTAATTAGTTTTATAACAGGGGAATAGGTTCAAACCCTGTTTAAAAGTCAATGAGTGCCTAATTGTTCTGCTGCTTGGAAATACCACCCAGTCATTGCTGTTTATGAATCTGGCTATTTTGACGAAAGCCTACAATTTAGGACCTTTCCACCCTACACTCCACGTTTTCTGCTGCCTCTTGAATCACAAAGAAATGTCTCACCATTGCTAAAGTTGCAGAGTACACATTACATTCCCAAAGATTTCTTTTAAATGGATTTTTATTTGACCAAGTAGCCTTAAGCTTAATAAGATTATGGACAAGAAGGTGTCATGAGTTTGTTTGTCCACCTGTTTTGTGCCATCTTGCTTTACTATTGCCAGTATTTTTAGTATTTTAAATCTTGGTTCTACTGATTGTTGTTGGGGCTTTTTTAAAAAATATGTCATATTGTGGAACCGAGTTTTTTTTTGGGGGGGGGTGCGTTTTCTTGTATGTTATATCTTGTTAACCGCCCTGAGTTCCCATTTGGGAAAACCGGGCGGTATATTAATTTTAAATCTTGGTTCTACTTATTGTTGTTGCGGCTTTTTTTTTAATATGTCATACTGTGGAACTGAGTATTTTTTGTTTTGTTTTCTGGTATTGTTGTATGTTATATCTTGTTAACCACCCTGAGTTCCCTTTTGGGAAAATTGGGTGGTATATAAATATAAAAATAAATAAATAAATAAATAAATAAATAAATAAATACTCAAGGAAAGCAGGATGGTATAGTAAAATTGGAACAGGTTTGTTCCAAGCCTGGAAACCTACATATTGGAGATTATTTATTAGTAATATTCATGTCTTGCTTTCCTTCTAATGAGTTCAGGATGGTGTACAAAGTCCCGCTTCACCCCTGCAACAATTTTGTAAGCTGGGCCTGGCTGAGAGAGAGAAAGGGATCTGACTGGCCAAAGGTTACCCAGTAAGTTTCATGGCTCAGTAGGGCCTTGAACTTTGACCTCCTGGGTCATTATCTAAATTATAACCATTATATCACACTTGGTTTCCAGGGGATTTTCCTAGTAATAGGAATAATAGTGGAGTGATGCATGATGTTATCCATTTCTTTAGATTGAGGGCACGGTGCAGTGAGACCTTCTGACTATAGCAAGGGTTCCGCTTTTCACTTGTGAGCCCTCTGACAGTCAGTGAGCTGTCCCTGGTGGGAGATGGCTTCTAAAACTAATGTGTGGCTCTTTTGTAGGCAGAGAATGAGCATCTCAAGAAAATGGCAGTTGCAGAAACTTTGTCAGTGACGTTCTAGTTTTGTACCTCAGGGAGCTAGGCAATTACTTGTGTGTTTCATTTTGTTTTTAATGGAAGGAGGAAGCATTATGAAAACTGACCTCCTCATCAGAAATGATATTGTCCATTTTAGTGCTACATGATGCCGCCATATCTTTCCTTACTCATTCTTCTGTATGTGAAGATTCACTGGAACATCCAGTGTCTCCAGTTTTATTGTCACTCATATCTGTTTTGGGCAAAAGTGTCACTACAAGCACTTGGCATGTTTGTGTATTCATATCTTGGGCAAAGTACATCTACTGGAAGAGTCTCCCTTCCTTCCTTCCTTCCTTCCTTCCTTCTTTCAACAACAACTCCCAAAATCTTACAACCAACTGGACCACTGCTAATTGGTTGCTTCCAAGAATTACTCAAGGTCCATTATAACTGCAGCTATATTTTCAGCTTGTGTGCTGTATGGAGGAAAGCTTCTCATTGAGGGCTAAAAAAAAATAGCAACTCAGCATTGTGGCCTCCAGACCAGAGTGATCTATCTATCTATCTATCTATCTATCTATCTATCTATCTATCTATCTATCTATCTATTAGAGATGGGCACGACTTAGCGGTATTCCCGTTTCCATTTCCGTTACTCGGTTCCGTTACTCTACGGAAACGGTAACGGGAATTACTCCCCCAGACTTCGAGCTCGAACCGACGAACGAACAATTTTGGTCTGATTTGTCGTGCTCGTTACTTGCATCGCGAGATCGCGCGATGCCACACGCGGCACAGAAAAAAAGTTTTTAAAAGTTAAAAAAAACCCGGTTCCCGGCCGAAAAGCAGGCGGGAAAATGCCTGCCGTGCCTCAGGGCACCTACCAGAGGGGTTGTTTCTGGAGGTCCCCGGCCTCCCCCCTCATCCCCCGTCCTCGGCTGCTCTGGTGGGACTCGCCGCAGGCTCGCAGCCAGCAAAAAGCCCAGTCTCGCCGGCCGCCGGCCGCCGCAATTAAAGCGCAAGCAAGCGGCACGGACGGCACAGGAAAAAACTTTTAAAACTCTCCCCCCACCCATTCCCGGGCCAAAAAAGCAGGCGGAAAAATGCCTGCTTGACTAAGGGCGCAGGGCACCTACCGGAGGGGTGGTTTCTGGAGGGGGGGTCCCGCCTCCCCCCCGTCCTGGGCAGCCGGACTCGCGAGTCGCCATCGCCATGCCATGCGGTGCGGGCGGGGGATCCAAAATGGGGCGGCGAACGCAATATTGTTTTTGAAATCGTGGTCCAAAAACACACAAGCACAACAGAAACACGCGAAAATTTATAAACTGCCAGATTTTTCACAGTAGCAGTGGGTTTTTTCTTGCAACAAAATGTCTCTCCTCTCCTCCTCTGTCCTCCATTGATTTTATTTTATTTTATTTTATTTACACCTGCGCAGTGCGCAATGATGGGCTGGCCAAGTGGCCAGCCATGTGGGAGTGGACAACCATGCAAATTTCTGGAGCCATCCCACCAGTCGCATGGCCACTTGGCCATGGAGACTTCTGGGATGTGCCAAAAAGCCCCCTAAAACCTGCCCTAGCCCTAACCCTAACCCTTGACTCCGTACCCATACGTCACAGACTGTCTTCTTAGTGGGTCAGAGAGGCACCCAGAGGTGCAACCCACTAGCCCACCGTAACCTTACCCGTCACTAGCCTAACCCTAGCTCTTGCACTAAGCCACCTTAAAGCCAGATCTACTTGCTTGCATTGCACTACACGCAGCAAGTACAATTCCCTTCTGTGTGAGACATGGTGGTGCCAGAGCCTTGTGAAGGGCGGGTATGACCCTATCACTCTCACACTGGTCTCACTGTCTGCACATTATGTTATGCAATATCCATATGGCTATTGCATAGCATTTTGCAGCAGCAGCAGGTGAGGAAGGGAGACCCCCATGTAGAGGGGTGTCTCTTGGAGCCTGCTTCCCCTTCCTAGTGGCAGGAGGCACCCACGGGTGCCTCCAGGAGCCCACTTTCCCTTTATAGCGGGCCAGAGGAGGCACCCACCCCACAGAGGTGCCTCCAGGAGCCCGCTACCCCCCAAAAAAAACCAGTACTAACGACAACGAAAAAACGAAAAAATGAACCGACTAATTTTTGCGAATTTTCGCGAAAACCGGAAACGACCCGAAATGGGACTGGCCCGACTAACGACAACTCGAAAAATTTTTTTTTCAAGTCGTGCCCATCTCTACTATCTATCTATCTATCTATCTATCTATCTATCTATCTATCTATCTATCTATCTATCTATCTATCTATCTATCTAGTCTACAATGGTCCCTAATACACACTTTCTTGTGCATCATCTATTCTATTCTATTCTATTCTATTCTATCTTGAAGAGCTTTTATTGGCTACTGGAGTGCATATTCATAATCACTAAACCACCAAAGAATGGGGGGAAATCTTGACTTTGAATGCTTTTAGATGCAGACAATGCTAAAACATCAGGACAGCAAAAAGAGCCACCATCTTCTAAATCTCACTGGATTAAGGCCTGAAAGCAAAGTTACTTTCGTGCTTATTTGTGCACAAACAATGAATAAGTGTCAGTCTACAGACAAACAAATCAAATTTTCTTTTCATGTCATCTGCTTTTCCCTCACTCTGTGAACAAAGTAACATCTTTATCTCTTCTTTCTTTCTTTCTTTCTTTCTTTCTTTCTTTCTTTCTTTCTTTCTTTCTTTCTTTCTTTCTTTCTTTCTTTCTTTCTTTCTTTCTTTCTTTCTTTCTTTCTTTCTTCTTCCTTCTCTGCTTTGTGGAGAAACAAAAGCCCAACAATCCTTACCACCAAAGAAAAGGAAAGGAAAGGCGTGGGGGGGGGGAATCAAATAGGCAACAAATAATTTTACCATTACCAGGTAATACGTGTTAATTGCTCAGTTTATATACTCTGAATGACATACCATTAGAGACTGTGTATGCATTGTAACTAGAGCATTAATAAATTTAAAATGTGCCTATTAGGATGACAGCTTTGAAGGTGCAAAGGAATAACAGTTATCACTTGGCAGAAGCAGATCTCACCCCATCTGCCGAGACTTTGCATACATTTTCAGCTTCCTGAGCAATGATTAGGGCTGTCAGAACCTCTTTAACCTTCTAACTGCTGGTCCCAACTGGCCTTAATTAGAGACTAATGAATTCAGAAGATGCAGGCCGTGAGGAAAACTGCCTTGACAGTTTGTGTACAAATTAAGCCCCAATTACTTCATGCATCTTTTGCATTGCTGATACAAGTCTCTGTTATTATTTTTTGAATATGGTCATTTTAGCATAAACCGAGAACTTTGCTAATGTATTTTGTCATTTTTATGGCTCATCATAAGGAGATGGTGTGGTATGGGGGGGGGGGGAATATGTGGGAAAAAAAGCTACTGTAGAAGGGGGGATTCATTTGTCTCTTGGGAATATCATCTAACCTTCTCCCCTCCCCCTTATTATTATTATTATTATTATTATTATTATTATTATTATTATTATTATTATTAGTAGTAGTAGTAGTAGTAGTAGTAGTAGTAGTAGTAGTAGTAGTAGTAGTAGTAGTAGTATGGTGAGGTACATAATGATCACAGTGCAAGAAGCAGACATAAACTTACAGTCTGCATATTTTTATTAGCACTAAAGGTTGCTATTAACATAGACAGGAAAACAAACAAAAGAAAAATGTTACATTTTGGGGAAGCACTGACAGAACACTTTTCCACTCGCCGGTCTTAGCTGATCATTCTTGTCAACATGCCTCTCTCTTTTCTTATCAGGGACAATGGCGTAGGCCTTAAAGTAGTTCCTTGATGCTGAACTTGGGGGCACCTCACTATATGACTTCCTCTTTCCTTCCCTAAGACACCATTTTGCCAAGTTGCTCCTCAGCTGATCAGACTGGTTTGAAACAGAAAACGGGATAATAAAAGAGATAATAAAATAAGGATGAGTTCCAAATAATAGGGTGACTTCTAGAATTATTTCTCAGAAAATCGATGGAGGGATAAGAACATAAGAAGAGCCATACTGGATCAGGCCAAAGGGCCATCTAGTCCAGCTTCCTGTATCTCACAGTGGCCCCGCCAAATGTGTTTGGGAGCACACAAGACTAGATATCTGTCTCCTGATACCACTTGAAGTACCCTGGTTTTAAACCTGGAGATTACACACCTCCATCATGGTTTGTAACCTGTGATGGACTTTTCCTCCAGAAATCTATCCAGTGCCCTTTTGAAGGCATCCAGGCCAGATGTCTGGTGATGGGAGAGAAATATCATCTGATATAATCTAAACATCACCGTTACGGCAGCTTGATAACACTCCAATAACCCCTCTCCATCTCATGGAAACTTGGAATCTTTTCTTGGGGGAGGGACTTAGCATTCCTATCTGTAGAGAGAAGTACCCTAGGAAAGAATTATTTGCACCTCCACAAATTAAAAACACCAGGATTCTATGTTAGAAGTAGAAAACCTGCCAGAGAACCAATTGGGCCTCTGGATGGTGAGGGAGGAAAAGGGGAGGTTAAGGAGGACTTGGACATTGCAGAGAAATTGAACGAGTTCTTTGCGTCTGTCTTCACGACAGAGGACCTTGAGCGGATTCCGCTGCCTGAGCCGCCCCTCTTGACTAAAGAATTAAATCAAATACAGGTTAAAAGAGAGGAGGTTTTAGGACTAATTGATAAATTGAGGATTAACAAGTCACCGGGCCCAGATGGCATCCACCCAAGGGTTATTAGGGAACTGAGAAATGAAATTGCAGATCTCTTAACGGTTATATGCAACTTGTCTCTTAAAACGGCCACAGTGCCGGAGTACTGGAGGATAGCAGATGTCACACCAATTTTTAAAAAAGGAAGGAGGGGGGACCCAGGAAACTACAGGCCGGTTAGCCTTACATCTGTCCCAGGGAAGATGGTGGAAGGCCTCATCCAAGAGAAAATCTTAAAACACATAAAAGAACAAACCTTGCTGAGAGAAAATCAGCATGGCTTCTGTAAGGGTGAATCTTGTCTTACAAACCTTTTAGAATTTTTTGAAAAGGTCAACAGGCACGTGGATTTGGGTGAACCGGTGGATATAGTCTATCTGGATTTTCAAAAGGCTTTTGACACAGTCCCTCACCAAAGGCTGCTGAGAAAATTGCATAGTCAGGGGATAAGAGGGCAGGTCCTCTTATGGATTGAGAACTGGTTGAGATCCCGGAAACAAAGAGTAGGTGTCAATGGGAAATTTTCACAATGGAGAGAAGTGAAAAGCGGTGTGCCCCAGGGCTCGGTCCTGGGACCGGTGCTTTTCAATCTGTTCATAAATGACCTGGAGACAGGGATAAACAGTGAGGTGGCCAAGTTTGCAGATGACACAAAACTTTTCCATGTGGTAAAAACCAGAGAAGATTGTGAAGAGCTCCAGAAGGATCTCTCCAAACTGGGGGAGTGGGCTGAGAAAATGGCAAATGCGTTTTAATGTAACCAAATGTAAAGTAATGCATATTGGGGCAAAATATCCAAACTTCATCTATCAACTCATGGGCTCTGAGTTATCCGTGACGGATCAGGAAAGAGATCTTGGTGTGTTGGTGGACAGCTCCATGAAGGTGTCTCCCCAATGTGTGGCAGCAGTGAAGAAGGCCAATTCCATGCTAGGGATTATCAAAAAGGGGATTGAAAATAAAACAGCCAACATTATAATGCTGTTATATGAAACAATAGTAAGGCCCCACCTGGAGTATTGTGTACAATTCTGGTCACCGCATCTCAAGAAAGACATAGTGGAACTGGAAAAGGTGCAGAAGAGAGCGACTAAAATGATTACTGGGCTGGGGCACCTCCCTTATGAAGAAAGGCTAAAACAATTGGGCCTCTTTAGTCTGGAAAAAAGGCGCTTGAGGGGGGATATGATTGAGACATACAAAATAATGCAGGGTATGAGTAAAGTGGATAGAGGGAAGCTCTTCTCCCTCTCTCAAAATACCAGAACTAGGGGACATCCACTCATACTGAGGGCTGGGAAAGTGAGAACAGACAAAAGAAAATATTTTTTCACCCAGCGTGTTGTAAGTCTATGGAACTCCCTGCCACAGGATGTGGTGATGGCATCTGGCCTGGATGCCTTCAAAAGGGGATTGGACAGATTCCTAGAGGAAAAGTCCATCACGGGTTACAAACCATGAGGGAGATGTGTAATCTCTAGGCTTTAAACCAGGGTACTTCAAGGGCCAGATGCAGGGGAGTGGTATCAGGAGACAGATATCTAGTCTCATGCACTCCCAAACGCATCTGGTGGGGCCGCTGTGAGATACAGGAAGCTGGACTAGATGGGCCTTTGGCCTGATCCAGCATGGCTCTTCATATGTTCTTATGTACGTTGGGGCCATTGCAGTTCAACTGTTATGAAACTGCTCTAAATGTTTCCCACAGATTTAGAGTGGAAGGATGCAAAGATGGATGGAAGCCCTCAATCAGCCTTCCCCAGTATAATGCCCTCTGAATAGTTTAGCCTTCAGTGCATAGTTGACTGGCTTTGAAGCAGGAAAATAAACTCTTGGGCAGCTTGTCCTAGGAAGTTGAGCAACCTTAAAATGCTGGTGTAAGAGGGCAGGGAATAGCCTACCTGCTTGTTATGCAAAAGGGCACAGGTTCAATCCTTAGCCTCTCCAGATAAAAGGATTCAGGAGTGGGGGGCCTCTGAGTGTAGAGCCACTTCCAGAATATACAAAACTTTGTCAGAGAAATTGACTTGCATTTGCATATAAACAACTTCTTAGATACAAACCCAGGCTGAATTGATTGAAGTAACATTTCCTAATGTGTGTGTGTGGGGGGGTTAAGGTTATGAGGAGACATTTCAAGACTGCACAACTCAAGATAGGGTGATAAGGATAAAATATGTTTTTCATACATAAAATATGATGGCCATTGTAGAGATGAAGCAGACACACATGAAAGTTCTCTGAGTGGAGTGCATAAAATATGATGACCATTTTGTTCTTTTAAGCATATATTTTGGTCAGGATTTACCAGGACTCAGATTTACCAGGACCCTGCTTTTTGCGCGATTTTAAAAGCATTTCTGTGCGCAGGCATTCCCCAACGCCCCAGACCAGAGGGAAAACACTAAAAAAAAGGATGCTGGCAGAGACACAGTATAGAATAGGTACGCAGGGAGGCTGCAAAGGCAGCGACGGGCGTTGCCCAGGGTGCAAGGCAGCCGCAGAGTGATTGCACTGTGGGGCAGGGGAGGGTACTCACCGAGAGGTATGCAGCACGCACACACACAGGGAGGCTGCAGGACTGAAGCTAGAGTCGCAGAGACAGCAATCCCACCCTAACTCCCACCAGAGACTGCAAGGAGGACGGGGGCGGCCAGAGCTTTTTATGCCCTCTGTGGCTGCCAGACCTGCCTGCCCAGTCTGCAACCTGGGCATGCTATTGGTTGAACATGATCCCACATCACATGGCTTGCCTCCATTTTGTGGCTGGTGGCGACATCCATTTTAAAGGGAAAAGAAAAATACATCGCGATGGGAGAAGACAAAAACAAACGTTTTAAGGACCCCAACCCCCCTGGTAGGTATTATCAGACAATATAAATAATTATCGCTGCATTTTTACAGATGTCCAGGGCGTTTTTTAACATTTAAAACAGGTCATTTCATTGCGCGTCACCATTAATGGAAACGAAACATAACTATCACAATTTTCGTGGTTCTGTTCATGTCGTTTCATTTTCATCACAATTTTCATTTGTCGTTTCGTTACGTAACGGAAACGACAAACAGTAACGGAAACGAAAAAATGTTCGTTCTGTGCCCATCTCTAATTATTATTATTATTAACAAGAACAACAACAAGAACAAATAAAAAAAAGTCCTCCAGAAAAAAAAAGTAAGATTCAAAAAACAGTAGACAGAGAAGATGGTTTGAAAATTCCAAACCCATATTCATGTTTGGTCCTTTCGAGGGACAGGAGAACATGTAGGAAGTGGGTGAAGGACTGATGCCATTCCCACCAGTTTTGCAATATCAGTACGGTGGAAAATGAAAAATATAAGCGCAAGATCTGCGGATGGTAAGTCCAGGAACATTATGTGGCCAGCAACTGTGGATGTTAGATTTTAGTTAATTAAACCCTAATTAATGTTTTGCATTCAAGGGTATCTTTGTGCACATAATGTTACTGATGACTTCTTGGATCAACTCTTATCTCATGCCTGATCTTCTCTCTCTCTCTCTCTCTCTCTCTCTCTCACACACACACACACACACACACACACACACACACCTCCCACATGCATATTATGCAACTATTTTCAAACATCTCTAATAATGATGATGACTCACTACCTCAGTCAGCATTGTAAGCAGTTTATTCCCTTCCTCGCTTAATTGCCCTAATCATTAAGCACTGATTTCTTACATCTTACCTAGTGATTCTTTTTAATGTTTCATTCCAAACCAATCCAGATCATCCATACAAACAGCAGTTACACCCCTGCTGTTTTCATATCTCTCCCAAGTACTCTAGCATTTTATTGCAAGTCTTCTTCCTCACAGGGACAGCCTGTGTGTTTTTTGTGGTTCGCAAGCACAATCCACTATCTCAGCAGATCAACACAAGCTCAAGCAGAAATAGACCAGTTGCTACAACTCTTCAGATTCCATATTTTAATAATTCTTGCTTTACAGGCTGAAACAGACAGTCATAGCTATCTTTCCTAAAGCTAACTCTATTAGTATTACAACTAGAGTAGGCATTTGTAATTCTGTAAATTCTATTGTTTATCCAGGGAGGCTGGTAAACCTAAATGGCATGTGGAAGTTTTTAGAGGCATGGGCATAACTAGTCAAAGTTTCATTTGCCACCCCAGCCTCTAAAAACTTCCACATGCCAGAAGAGACAAGAATTGTGGAGTTCAAATTGGGCCACAATATATTGATTAGTTGTATTAAGTAAACAAGGAGGGCCCTCAGAATGCTGCAAGTGGTATGAATTGCAGGGTCTAATTAAATTTAGGTGGGAGCTGTCCACTAGCACAGCACCCGACCCAAAGAAATGGTCTGGCCAGCCCTTATCTAACCTCTAGGGGCCAATTTTAAAGCTCTAACTAATAATCTTAATATCCTAGACTGTTAATATAGAGGCTGCTGGATAAATTACACTCAACTTTCTAATACTGATTAACTTGGGTTGCTACTTGCACTAACCACCAATTATGACTGGTAGAATAGTAAATGACCAGACCTCACCTGAGGATAATGGGATGGGTGAAAACTCACTGCCACTCTTGGCCAATCTGAGTAGCAGTAAAAAAAATTCCCATTTGGCCCTGGAATGACCAGGTAATCTCATTCTCTTGATAGGGTGGGTGGACGGGAGAACGCCATGAGCCAAAAGAGGTAAGGAAACCTTCACTTGAGCCTTATATAGGCTCCTAGCCTGGTGGACCACATGTTCCATAATTTGCATGTCACATCTGGTGCGGGGAGGCAAATGAGCCCCTCCCAGCACTGAAAGGTTGTTCGAAGCAGCCCATCTCTGAAATGGGCAAATTAATAACCTGCCTCGCAGGGTCTTCTGGTAGATAAAGTATATATGACTTATAGTATAATATATGTGTAAAGAACAATTTTTAAGGCAACATTTATTAAATTTTTTAAAACAAAGCAAAATACAAAATACAAAATGTATATTTAAAAGATTGAAATAAAACTAAAAAAACAGTTGCCCCCTCCATCAATGGGACCTCTTAAACAATACAGTGGACCCTCGTATAATAAGCAGTTTGTTTAACAAAAAATCCACTTAAAGGAAAAAAAATTAAATGGGTGCAAACTGCTTAACAGAATCGCCTGTGGGGTGAATCCGTACAACAGAAAAACAGTCGCGATTAGGGATTAATCTGTTTTCAATGCATTCTTATGGGAAGTTTGTACAATGGAAAATTTGCTTAACAAAATTTCATTTGGAACGAATTAATTCCTTTATACAAGGTACTACTGTATTGTCCCTTGTTATCCTCCCTTTCCAGAACTGAATTGATTGCTGCACTGGAACTTGACCCTTATTTCTTACAAGCACCTATTCAATAAATCTACCCCATATATAATTAAAAAAATATCTTTTTAACTCTCCTTTCTTAATCTTAAACGTCAATTTGTCATTTAAGGCAATTTCCAAACTTTGTTATACCATTCATCCATACATAATTCATAATTCCCCTTCCAATTTCTAGCTATAATTAATCTAGGTAATCATAATCTGTTTTAACAAATATTGACAATAAAGCAATTTCTGAATTGGGTTCCATATACCTTTCAAATATATCAATTAATTCTTTAAAAATAGATCTCCAAACTTTTTGTATCTTTTCACATTCCCACCACATATGAAAATATGTACCAACAGCCTTACTACATTTCCAACAAATCTTAGAAAAATTACCATTGATTTTATTCAATTTCACTGGTGTCAAATGCCACTTTAAACGTACTTTAAAAAAACTTATTCTCACTGACATAGATCTAAGCATTCTCATTCTCCATATTAAAATATTGGTGGCTTACAATTAAAATAAACAATTAAAACAATTAAAACATTAAAATGCCTATAAATTAAACTAATAAAAACCTTTAAATACTATAAATACAATACACTAAAATTGCCCTCAGGACCCACAATTAATGTTATATCAGTTAAAAAACCTCTGGAACAGGAACGTTTTTAACTGGTGCTGAAATGTCATCAACATTGGGAGGGCATTTCATAATCTGGGGGTAGCTGCTGAAAAGGCCCTATATCTACAAGCCATCCCTTTCACCTCCTTGAGGGATGACTCTTTCAGAAGCCCCCCCCCCCGGCTAGATATTAATTGCTGGGTAGGTTCATATGGCAGTTCTTCAGTTATCTAGGTCCTAAGCCATTTAGGGCTTTATGTATCAAAACAAGCACTTTGAATTGGGCTTGGGCAACATTAGGTAACCAATGCAGGTTATACAGAACCGGTGTGATGTGGTCCGTGGCAGCCCCTCCACTAACCAGCCACACCGCACAATTCTGCACTGGTTTCAATTGCCAGACCACCTTCAAAGGCTGCCCCACGTAAAACACATTGCAGTAATCAATACGGGATGTTATCAGTGCATGCGTAACTGTCATGAAGCTCCATTCATCCAGGTAGGGGTGCAGCTGGTACATTTTCCGTAGCTGAAGAAAGGCACCCACTAATGGCACTTCCATCTTGTCTGGAATGAGTTTCAATTCATAAACCCTCATCCAATCCATTATCTTATCCAGATATGACTTCAGCACAGAAACTACCTCACCTGGATTGGTGGGAAATGAGAGGCAGAGCTGAGTATCATCAGCATATTGCTGACTCCTCAGCCCAAACCTCCTGATGACCTCTTCCAGCGGTTCCATGTAGATATTAAACAGCATGGGAGATAGCATTGAGCTCTGTAGAACCTCTTGATGTAAATGCCATGGGGCAGAGCTACTATCCCCCAGCACCACTTTCTGGACAAGCCAGGAAGAAGCGGAACCACCACAAAACAGTGCCTCCAATTCCCAACCTGGCCAGCCTATCCAGGAAGGACACCATGGTCAATGGTGACAAAAGCCACTGCGAGGTCCAGGAGTATCAACAGGGTCACATTCCCCCTGTCTCTCTCCCAGCAAAGGTCATCATACAGGGTGACCAAGGTGGTCTCTGTTCCACAACCCAGCCTGAAACCTGATTGAAATGGATCCAGAAAATCCATTTCATCCAAGCAATGCCTGGAGCTGTCCAGCCACCACCCGCCCTAACACCTTGGCCAAATAAAGGATGTTCTCTACTGGTCAGTAGTTAACCACCAGCCCTGGGCCCATGTTAGGTTTTTTTAAATTACCACCTCTTTCAAGGCAGCAGGGACCACTCCCATTCTTAAAGAGGCATTCACAGTCTTCTGGATCCAGGTGCAAAACCCTTTGGTGGATCTTTCAATTAGCCAAGAAGGGCAAGGGTTGAGCAGTGTTGTGATAGAACAGACAGATCCAAACACCCTGTCCACATCCTCAGGTCTCAACAACTGAAACTCATCCAATAACACTAGACCTAAGCACGGCGCACTGGACACATCCCTTGATTCTGCACCAATGGTGGAGTCCAGATCACTGTGAATCTGAGTGATTTCCCCCTCAAAGTGGACAGCAAACTTATCACAGCAAGCTGACAAATGGTCTAGGACCTCCACAATTTTTAATTTGTTATAATTAGATTCTTTTAATTTCTGTGTATTCTTTACCAAATCTATACTTAAATATCTATTTGATTTACTTATATTACACCCATATTTTTCAACAATCATTTCTTGTTCCAATCTATTATATTATCTGTGATTTTACCAGTTTACACGTAAACCAGTTATCAATCCAAATTCTATTCAAACTCTCAATCGGGTTTTAAATTGTCAATAAGGAATCATGTGAAAATAAGTTTATCTTTACTTGATTTTCCATACCCAATCCAGTAATTAAATTATTGTTCCTTATTGCATTTGCAAGCATTCAAATCATTAACCAAAATCATACTTAACAGAGGGTCAACCTTGTCTATTGCCTCCGGCCAAAGATATTTGGTCTGTTATCCCATCATTAACTATCATCCTGGATATATTATCAGTATATAACTGATCTATTATTCCTCAAAGTTTCTTACCAAACCCCCAATTCTGTATCACAATCTTTAAAGTTGGCCATTCTACACAATCAAAAGCTTTAAATATATCTAATGAAAAAAAAATGGTCTCAGTCTGGAATAAAAAAAATTGCCGCAGTCTGGGCCCTTCCATCTGGGCCCGCCCCCGGGGGCTCCTGGACCCAGTGCGGTTTTCGGAGGCCCTGGGGGTCTTACCAGACGGAATGGATGACGATCTGGTCGACTCCCTGGTCAATAGGTGGTTTGAGGAGGTGGCCGGGGCAGCGGACCGGATCGCCCCCAAGCACCTGATCCGGTGCCGAGCCCGCCCTTCTCCTTGGTTTACCGAGGAGTTGCGGGCAATGAAGCAGGAACGGAGAAGGCTAGAGAGCAGATGGCGGAATGCTCGGATGGCTTCGAATTGGGCTGCGGTTAAGGCATTGACCAGTCGTTGCTCTCGAGCGATAAGGGTGGCTAGGAGATCTTTTGTCGCCCTGAGAATTGGTGAGGCCTCGAATAGCCACGCGGAGTTGTTCTGGGTGGTTCGAGACCTCACCAATCCTGGTCCGCCTGGGCCTCCTTCTAGTGATTTCACTAGTGAGTCGTTCGCAGCCCACTTTAAATCCAAGATAGAGGCCATCCGTTCAGAGCTGGACGCCGGTTGCCCTGACCTAGTCCCCGGCGTGGCCGGTACTGGGCCGCCTCGGTCGCCCCGGTTCGTTGAGTTCGGGCCTGTTACACCTGAGGATGCCTCCAGGGCTCTGGGACATTGCAGGTCTGCGGCTTCTCCGTTCGACCCTTGCCCGTCCTGGCTGATCAAGATCGCAGGGGGGAGCATGCCAAAATGGGCTTCGCTAATTGCCTCGGCCTCCTTCAGGGACGGGATTTTTCCCAGTCTGCTGAAGGAGACGGTGGTGAAGCCCATTATTAAAAGACCTGGCCTGGCTGTGGACGATATGTCTAATTATCGCCCCATAGCCAATGTTCCCTTTTTGGGCAAGGTTGTCGAGCGAGTCGCCGCCCTGCATCTCCAGACGTTCCTGGAGGAGAACCATGTCCTGGATCCCTTCTGATCTGGGTTTAGGCTGCGTCATGGGACGGAGACGGCTCTGGTCGCTCTGCACGATGATCTGTTGAGGAGGGCCGACAGGGGTTGCTCTACCCTGCTGCTCCTCCTCGACCTGCCAGCGGCTTTTGATACCGTCAACCATGGTATCCTGCTGGGGCGGCTCTCGGAGGTGGGGATCGGGGGTTTGGCCTTTGGCTGGCTCCGTTCCTTCCTTGACGGTCGTACCCAGCGAGTGAGCTTGGGGGGTGAGTTGTCGGCTCCCTGGACGCTCTCTTGTGGGATGCCCCAGGGGTCATCCCTCTCCCCAATGCTCTTTAACATCTATATGAAGCCGCTGGCTGAGATCATCCGGAGTTTTGGAGTCTGCTGTCATCAGTACGCTGATGACACGCAGCTCTATTTCTCCTTTTCCACCTGTGCAGTGGAGGCCGTCCAGACCCTTGATCGTTGCCTGACTGCAGTTTTGGACTGGACCAGGACCCACAGACTCCGGCTCAACCCTGGAAAGACCGAGGTTATGTTCTTCGGGGGCGGCCCCGATGGGTACTGTGGCCCTCTTCCCAGTCTGGATGGGTCCGCCCTCCAGCTGGCGCAAAGAGTGAGGAATCTGGGCATCGTCCTGGATCCAGGTCTGACCCTGGACCTCCAGGTGTCAGCCGTGACCAGGTCGGCCTTTTATCATCTAAGGTTAATCGCCCAGATTCGTCCTTACCTTGACGAAAGCTCCCTGAGGACTGTGGTACAGGCACTGGTCATGTCGAGGCTGGATTATTGCAACCCTCTCTACATGGGGCTACCCTTGAACCTTGTTCGGAGACTGCAGCGGGTCCAGAACGCGGCAGCCAGGCTGGTGGTTGGTGTGCGTCATTTCGACCGCATCACTTCCATCCTGGCTCGCCTCCACTGGCTGCCCGTTGCCTCCCGAATAAGGTTCAAGGTGCTGGTTTTGGCTTACAAAACCCTCCATGGCTTGGCCCCTGTCTATCTGGCAGAGCGGCTTCACCGACAATCAGATCGGGCCCGACCCACCCGTTCATCATTGGCCCTCTCGCTCCAGACGGTCCCCCCGAGGGAGGCCCGCAAAACGAGCACCCGTGGGCGGGCCTTCTCGGTGGTGGTGCCGTCCATCTGAAACAACCTACCTAGCGAGCTGAGGCAGGCTCCGTCCTTGGCGTCCTTTAGGAAAGGCCTTAAGACCCTCCTTTTTAGGGACGCCTTCAAAAATGACTAGAGGTTTTTTTTTTTTTTTTTTGTTTTTTTTTTTGCTTCCCTGCCACTGCCACCGTCCTTGCTCCTTCGCTTTTTATGTAAACCGCCCTGAGTTCCCGTTTGGGAAGTAGGAGCGGTATATAAGTGATGAAAAATAAATAAATAAATAAATAAATAAATAAATAAATAAATAAATAAATAAATAAATAAATAAATATCTTATAAATGGGGGACTGCTACTTTTGTGTCCCAGTTGATCAGTGAGGCTACAAAATAAAACAGGCTGAACTGTGCTTTCATCATTGTAAGGCTAATTACACTGGTGACAATGAGGCCTGTAATAAGACTTCCTGGGGTAGGAACCTGCAAGCCACCCCAGTACCCCTGCAAAGAAAATTCCATGGACAGTAAAAAAGGGCTAAAAGATATGATGCTGGAAGATGAGCCCCTCAGGTCGGAAGGCATCCAACATGCTACTGAGGAAGAGCGGAGGATAAGTACAAGTAGCTCCAGAGCTAATGAAGTGGCTGGGCCAAAGCCGAAAGGACGCTCAGATGCAGACATGCCTGGAAGAGAAAGGAAAGTCCAATGCTGCAAAGAAATATACTGCATAGGAACCTGGAATGTGAGATCTATGAACCAGGGTAAGCTGGATGTGGTCAAATGTGAGCTGGAAAGAATAAACATTGACATCTTGGGCATCAGCGAACTTAAATGGACAGGAATGGGTGAAGTCAGTTCAGATGACTATCACATCTACTACTGTGGGCAAGAATCCCATAGAAGAAATGGAGTAGCCCTCATAGTCAACAACAGAGTGGGGAAAGTAGTGCAGGGATACAACCTAAAAAACAATAGAATGATTTCAGTACAATTCCAAGGCGGCCCTTTCAACATCGCAGTAATCCAAGTTTATGCACCAACTACTGGTACTGAAGAGTCTGAGATTGACCAATTTTATGAAGACTTACAACTCCTTCTAGAACTGACACCAAAAAAAAAAGATGTTATTCTCATCATAGGGGATTGGAATGCTAAAGTAGGGAGGCAAGTGATAAAAGGAATAACTGGCATGTTTGGCCTTGGAGATCCAAATGAAGCAGGGCAAAGGCTAATGGAGTTTTGTCAAGAGAACAAGCTGGTCATTGCAAACACTCTTTTCCAACAACACAAAAGGCGACTCTACACATGGACATCACCAGATGGACAATACCGGAATCAGATTGATTATGTTCTCTGTACCAAAAGATGGAGGAGCTCTATACAGTCAGCAAAAATGAGACCCGGTGCTGATTGTGGCTCAGATCATCAGCTTCTTATTTCAAAATTCAAAATTAAACTGAAGAAAGTAGGAAAGACCACTGGGCCAGTCAGGTATAATCTTAGTCAAATCCCTTATTAATACATGGTGGAAGAGAAGAATAGATTTAAGGAACTAGATCTGGTGGACAGAACACCTGAAGAACTATGGATGGAGTCTTGTAACATTGTACAGGAGGCTGCAATGAAAACTATTCCAAAGAAAAGAAAATGCAAGAAAGCAAAGTGGTTGTCCAACAAGGCCCACAAATAGCGGAGGAGAGAAGGGACGCAAAATGGTGTTGCACGCGATATGCCAGCAAATTTGGAACACTCAGCAGTGGCCAGAGGACTGGAAAAGATCGGTCTACATCCCAATCCCAAAGAAAGGCAATGCCAAAGAATGCTCCAACTATCGCACAATTACACTCATTTCACACGCTAGCAAGGTTATGCTCAAAATTCTACAAGGGTGGCTTCAGCAGTATGTGGACAGAGAACTTCCAGAAGTGCAAGCTGGATTTCGAAGGGGCAGAGGAACTAGAGATCAAATTGCCAACATGCGCTGGATTATGGAGAAAACCAGAGAGTTCCAGAAAAACATCTACTTCTGCTTCATTGACTATGCCAAAGCCTTTGACTGTGTGGACCACAACAAACTATGGCAAGTCTATAAAGGAATGGGAGTGCCTGACCACCTTATCTGTCTTCTAAGAAATCTATATGTGGGACAAGCAGCAACCGTCAGAACTGGATATGGAACAACTGACTGGTTTAAAATTGGGAAAGGAGTACGACAAGGCTATATACTGTCACCTTGCCTATTTAACTTATATGCAGAGTACATCATGCGAAAGGCAGGTCTGGATGAATCACAAGCCGGAATTAAGATTGCTGGAAGAAATATCAACAACCTCAGATACGCAGATGATACTACTCTGATAGCAGAAAGTGAGGAAGAATTAAAGAACCTCTTAATGAGGGTGAAAGAGGAGAGTGAAAAAAATGGGCTGAAGCTCAACATAAAAAAACTAAGATCATGGCCACTGGTCCCCTCACCTCCTGGCAAATAGAAGGGGAAGAAATGGAGGCAATGACAGAGTTTATTTTCTTGGGCTCCTTGATCACTGCAGATGGCGACTGCAGCAATGAAATTAAATGACACCTGCCTCTTGGGATGAAAGCAATGGCAAACCTAGGTAGCATCCTAAAGAGCAGAGACATCACTTTGCCAACTAAGGTCCGGATAGTCAAAGCTATGGTTTTTCCAGTAGTGATGTATGGAAGTGAGAGCTTGACTATAAAGAAGGCTGATCACTGCAGAAAAGTATCTTTAATTTGGGAACTAGAACTAATTTAAATAGTTTATAAAAATTTGAGTCTAATCCATTGAACCTTGGAGTTTTGCCATTTTTAAACTTGACGATAATACTTTCAATCTCTTCCTCCTGTTTTGGTTTTTCTAACTCTCTTTTATCAATCTCCAGAAGCCTTGTCTTCACATATTTTTAACATAGCTTTCTATATCCTCTTTAGATATATTGCCTCCTGCATAGACTTCTTTATATAATTATTGAACTATATGTAATTTTTGTCAAGCTACATTTCTTTCCTGATTTATCTTTAATTACTCCTATCAATTTTTTCACTCTTCTAACTTGAACTAACCACACTAAATCTTAGAATTTTTATTACCATATTCAAAACAATTTCTCTTCAAATACATCAAATTCCTGCTGTCTAATTATTTCCTCTTAGCACGAATCTCCATTAATTTCCTAGTATCTCTATAAAATATCTACTTCCTAAATCTTTTATTATCTCCTCTAATGTTCTTATATTTCATTCTTTCTATTTTTTAATCTGCATGACTCTTTTATGAATATTCCTCTCATAACTACCATCATAGTGTCCCAAATCACTCCCACTTTACTCCTACCTGTTTCATTTATTGAACATAACTGAATTTTAATACATTAATATCTGTATCTACTATTTTAGAAAGCAAATTATGAGATAAAAATATAAAATCTATTCTAGAGTAACCATTACAAACAGAAGAATAATAGGTGTATCTTTTTTTCATGTCCCTTTGATTATTTCCATATATCCCTCATACTGTACCAGCCATTTCCATCATCTTACTCAAAACAGTATTTCTATTACTAATATCGTCTTTTTTTACAAACAGATTTATCTTTCACTTTATCCAAAATCATATTAAAATCTCCTGCCATAATAACATAAGCTCTTTTCACCTTCTCTGTTTCTTCGAAAACCAATTCATAAAAATCTCTTTGTTTTACATTAGGTGCATAAATATTTACCAAAGCATAATCTTCTGTCCAGATTACACCCTGAATTATTAAATTTCTACCGTTAAGATCCTTTACTACTTCTTTCGCCACAGATTCACAATGCCTGGAGATTAGTATTGCTACACCTTTAGATTTTGAAGTCCCATACCCTTTCTCATAAATGTTAATATTCTGTAGCTTGAGTTTGTTGATTCCATCTTTTGATTGATGAGTCTCTTGCAAAAAATAATGTTCACTTTACTCTTCTTCAATAAAGACTCTTCTCTTTATAACCGACCATAGGCCTTTCACATTTAAAGTAACTATGTTTATATTTTTCCCCATGCCCACTTTATGTATCATATTCTTTTTGGTCCCATTGTAATATACAATACATAACAAAAATACAAAAAAGTACAATTAAAACTAAACACATCTCTAACCCTATTCCACCACCCTACAATTAACCACCACCCCTCCCCTTCACCTTTCCACTCTGTACTAAAAAGCAGTGTGGGTTCAGGGGGGGAGGGGGATGTCGCTCCTCCCAGGCAACACTACAACAGGATCCCCATTCCTGCTTGACACTATTTAAGCTACTCTTTTATTTTTCCCTCCTTGATCTCTTTTTCATAGCAAAAAAGAAGTTTAAAACTCCCTTCCTCTTCCTCTTCCCTCCCCATCAACCCACCATCTCTCTCCACCCTTCCATCGCTCCTTCCAAAAGGGAAAAGAAAAAAAGAAAAACAAAAAAGGAGGGGAAGAGGAGGGTGACCCCTCCCCATTAAAATATAATAAAAAATAAACAAGGGGGGGGAAAGAAGAAAGAAATAATAATATGTTTATTAAAATAAAAAAGGGAAAAAGAAAAAGGAAAAAGTAGGGGAGCACACCCACCACCCATACAATAAAAAGGGGGTGAGGGTGAGGAGGATAAACCTTCCCCGAAAAAAACCCTTTTTTTAAAAGAATTTTTAAATATATTTATTTTTTACTTTTATTTAAAAGAAAAAGAAATAAAAAAGAAAAAGGAGAAAGGAGAAAGGGGGGAATACCCCCATAAAGGAAAAAGTTTAAAAAAACAGGGGGGGGGAAAAATAATAATAACTGATAGAAAATGGGGATGGTGGAGGGGTGGGGAAGGGGAAGAGGGAATCATGAAGTGTGAAAAATAGAGGGGGGGATCTTCTTTCTGATGTCTGTGCTTCCTTCTGCTGTGTTTCACTTTTAACCACTTGAGAAAGTTGCTCCTTGATCTTGTTGAAGACCCCATGCAGCTAACAATTGCTTTGTTTTTAGAAGGAATTAATTTTATGAAGAATGCCATTCCTTCAAATCTTCAAAAAAATCGATAACCCCAGCTATACTTCAAATTATTCTTGATTAAAACTGATGTCACTGGTTTCATAGTCTTTTTCTATTTCATATTCTTTTTCTCGAGACAAATCTTGATAGCTCCATATTTCCTTACCTTTATAAGTATGGAGGTCTGGAATGGATTTCACAACTTTTAAAAATTGTTATTTTTTTCAAATAATTAAAAAAAACTTCATCATTATTGGCTTGTGTGGAAGTTTAGGATTACCTGCAAAATGGATCCTCTCTATATCTTCTTCAACCACATGTTGTGTCTTCATAAGTCCATTCATCCAAGCCATTATTTCCTTTTTAATATCTTGCCCCTTTTGTAACTCAAAGTTATCTTCCAAGTAAATATTTTTATGCAGTTCCTCCATCTCTTTCTGGTGTGAGTTGACATTTGTTTCATTTTGCTCAGCTAGGGTTTCAGTTTTATCTAATCTCTGATTAAATTTTGCAAAATCATAATGGACATTTGCAAGCTCATTCTTTAAGGTTTTAAATTCATCCTTGAATCCTTGACAATGTTTCCTAATTTCCTTAATCTTAAGGGCCAGACCTTTCATCACTTCAGAAATTTTAGAGCATTCTTTCTTCCCTTCCTCCATGTCTATTGGCCTATATGTCTGGGCCTCTGCCCCCCTCTCCTCCTGAATGGGGGGGGGCACTTGTTTTGCCCCTCCTAAGATGCTCAAGGCTCCTATCAGATGGCCTATCAGACTTCTGATCTCTAACCCCGGTGACTGCTTTTGAAGCCTTATGGCTTCTATGGGCCTTTTCACCCGACCCCTAAGATCCGCTGGCCACTTAAATTTGGACCAGGGATCTTGGGGGTTTGTTGCTCTTTCTGCGTTCCAACCCCACCGCACTTCCTTGCTCCTGTCTGCGTGAGGGGAGGGTGGAAAAAAGAGAGGAAAAAATGCAGGCTCACCTCCGAAGCTGCCCGGAGCCCCATCTTTGTCCTAATTCCTTCTCTTCTGTTTGTTTGTTTTTGCCTCCCGCCCCTTCTCTTAAAGGGGCGGGAGGCAAAAAAACCCAAACAGAAGCGAGGAGAGCCCCGCACTCACCAGATTAAATTCAGACCTGGAGATTTTCACCCTCCTAGAGCAGGTACAAGAAAAGTGCGCTGGGACGCGCTTAGGTGGGTGTGGTAGCACTTAATTTCCTGCAAACTCCGGAGCTGGTGGGGAAACAATTGTAAGCTCCGGAGCTGGCAGCCATTTGCTGCGGAGTTAGGGGTCGTGTACAAAGGCTATATCTCTTTGCATAAGCAAGACTTAATCAAGCCTTTAAAGAAATCTTTGTTTGCTCTCAATTTCTTTTTAAAGCTATGCCACTACAAGTAGCCGAACAGCAGCACAACCTCAAAAGCTGAAAGTACCTTCATCAACCAAGATAACAAAGCAATAACATTCCAAACTCCCCCAAACAGCACTTAAATCATGTTAAAAAAAACTTTAGAGGAGATAATTCACAAAGTTCTGAAGGAAAAAAAATCATTTTTATTGCTATTACATTTCAATTGGGGAGCACGCTGACCCTAGCTGTCCATTTCATCCAGGCCAGGATGTGAAATCCTTAAGAACTAGTTTCAAACTTCACTACACATCATTGCAAACCAAGAGAAGGATTTTCTGATTTTGTTATTTGTTTATTGGGTGGAAAGACCTTGCCAGTGGTGGCATCTGGGAATTATAGGCGGTCATCTCCAAAGAGGCTTGCCTGGTGCCTGTCTTGATATCATTTCAGCACCAGGGAGGGGAGAAGAAGAAGGAATTATCCTTTCTCCTGACTTTTTAAACTGGTCTAGTTCCAGTTAATCTTATCCTTCATTGCTTTTTAAAGAAATTCTAGGTTTGATATCAAATCAAGCAAGTTTGTGCTGTAGAGAAAACATTAAAATGGTAAGTACTGCTGATGTTTCTCTATACCAAAAGAAAACATATCTTGATTTTAACAATAAAAATAATCAGTTCACCTGAAGCTTCCCCCCCCCCGCAAAAAAAACCCCAAATAAAAAAACCCAACGAACTTTCTATCTGAAAAGAGCCTTTTGACCAAGAATCATGACTCAAACCAAACATCCCTCCCCTTGAAGTCACGGAGGATATTATTTTTCTTTTTGAACATTTTAAAAAAATTAGGCTTGCTGTTTTTGATTTCAGGCTGTTTATATAGCCATTCTGGAAACTTAAAACTTCCCATGATCAGGATTTTTACTTGGTGCGCACCAGCCATTGTCTCTGTTTTGTTTCTAGCACATGGGTTTGTCATTCCAAGTCTGTAGTCTTCCAAGCCTTGTTAAATACTTGCTCATTCTAAGGCTGTCTCATTAATAAATTACTCATAGCTTCAATTATCATCTCTTCTTTTTTTGGTTCCAGCTGCCTCTTCGCCAGTATCAATCCTTATGATGATGTTCACACTTAGTCATAGAAGGACCACAAAACATAGTGATAGTCGTAGTTTCTAACATCACTTGCAGCACTTTTAGATCTGTGAGATCCGTGGCATGTCTTTGGAATGACTGGGACAATAAAAACGTCTCCCTCCCTGCCTCCCCTCACTTCGGAGGCAGCCCAAAGAACATCAAAGCTCCAAGCCTGAAGTAAACTGCCTGGCTTTTTTCCATCTTGCCATGGACTTTACACCTAAGAAATAATTTCTGGCAAATCTATATTTTGCCATGTTGTTACCTAGGGCGTTTATACACGACCCCTAAGCTCCACCGCAAATGGCTGCAAGCTCCGGATTTTAAAAATGTTTACCCACCAGCTCTGGAGTTTGCAGACCATTAAGTGCGACTCCGCCCACTTTAGCGCGACCAAACAGCAGTTTTCTTGTACCTGCTTTTTGGATGTGACAAATATTTGATCCGGTGTAAGGATAGTGAGTGCGGGGCTCTCCTGGCTTCCGTTTGTTCTTTTATTGCACCCCGCCCCTTTAAGAGATCTGAATGCTGCCGGGAACAAAACGAAGGTAAGATGGCATGCTTTTCTTTCTTTTTTTCTCCCTCCCTCAGGCAGCCAGCAACCAGGAAGTGCCGAGGGGGGTGGGGACAGAGGAAGAGCGGCAAACCCCTAAGATCTCTGGTCCGAATTTAAGTGGCCAGCAGATCTTAGGGGTTGTGTAAAAAGGCCCCTACTGGTACTGCTGTGAGGAAGGGGGCTTAGCAATGTTTTGTTATTTTTATAGTAGCCTAAAGGCATCACCTGTTCCACTTTTGTACAAGAAATTCATGTGTGTTTTCCAGTTGTATCCCTTAAAATAACCCTGTAAGGTAGAGAAGGGCAAATCTGAATATCCAAGAGCCAAAGTATTTCCTCCTGAATCTACATAGTCCCCTCTCTAAATGCCACACCCCAAATGAAACACATGTGCCTTGCTTCCCATTTGAGTTCCTCCCAGGAGCCTCACAGAACAGTGTTGAGCTTTGTAAACAAGTTAAGTGTACTCCGTGTACCTTAGCCTGATAGATTACCAGAAGCATCATTTTCATTAGAGACAAGAAGCACATGTGCGTGTCACATGGTACTTTTGGGAACTTTTGGGAGTGAAAAACATGGCATGTGCACTTGTGCATCTTGTTCTGAAGAAGCTTGGCAGTGGGAGATATGGGGGGGGGAGTTGACAATCAATGCAAAACCTCCATCTTGTGCCACTGCAATCACCTGGAGGACTAAGGTATTTTATGATGGCATAAGCCTATCAAGCCCTACAGCCCACAGCTGATGCTTCCATCTGATCAACTTGCATCTGATGAAGTGGGCTGAGGTCCATACAGAACAATGCCATAGTAGCATTTGTTAGAGGGGAATATGCAGTGATTTTCCATGTACAAGACTATATTTTTTCTCTAAAATCGTTAGACTAAAAATTGAGAAGTAAGCCAAGGAGACAACTATGTGTTTGCAAAACTGTAATTTTGGATTGGAAGAGTGGGCTCATCTTATACATGGAGTATCTTATAGATGGAAAATATGTTAAGATTGTGGCCTTTACTACTGCTTAGAAGGAGAGCAGACTGCCGTGCAAGTTTAGCACCGAGAGAGAGAGAGAGAGAGAGAGAGAGAGAGAGAGAGAGAGAGCTAAATAAATAAATAAATAAATAAATAAATAAATAAATAAATAAAGGATACAAAATGTGTAACCTTCCAGATGAACTGCTATATTTCTTGAGTTGCCCAGTGTTTTTGTCTTATTTATTATTATTTTTATGTTATTTGCCTGATATGCTAGCACAGACTAACATGGTTACCTCTTCTAAAACTTCCTGATTTGCAGTTCACCTTAGGAACCTGCTTATTGTGCTGAATCTAAACCATCCTTACCTAAATGTAGAGATGTACAGATTTGTGGGGGCTTTGGACTTCAACCCTCAGGATTGTAGCCCAAAAACACAATGCTGCATGTCTGTACTTGAAATGAATTCTCACTGAAATGAAGGAGCTTTTCTTCCAAGTAAATATCAATCACTGTTTTGTGGTCAAAGATTTATATGTTCTCAAGAACTTCATTGCACCATTTGGAGGAATCTCCTTAAAAATGGCAGCAGTTCCCATGTGTCCTCTACTTTTCATGACAATAGAGCTGGCTGAGAGCTTTGAATCTCTTCTCTGCTTTCAGGCTTTAGTTTTCCATCTGGTTGGACCATTCAGTTAATCTATCCCACCAGACCACCTAGAAAGGAGGCAGGGGGAGGATTAAATAAACAGCAAATTAGAAATCATAGTGCAGTTAGTAGCCCTTCTCTCCCATGTCATATACTTGTATTTAACTGCTTCGCATCTCAGCAGAGCATCTCATCAAAAAAAGAGAGAGAGAAAGCCCTGACATACTCTACGTATAAAAATTTAAAACCTCATTGATAACCCATCTGGCATACTCCTAATTATGAATCTCATAGAGGACTAATATTCCCATCAGAAGAAATGGAGTTGATATAAAAAGAGAAATGTGATTATTAATTTCATTTGTGATCCATCCCTTGAGAAAAGTAACTGTTTTGGTTTGGATTTGTGTGGTTTTATTTCTAAGGCATTTGCAGTAATACCAAACAGAAAACATGCTTCTGATTTTAAGACACCTGAATGACTTCGGATGAGCTTAGTTTTGAAAAATGGCTGGTTTGTGAACTTCATTTTTCCACCACTCAGTGACGATTCCTGGTTCCAAAGAATACAGCTGCCTTGAAAAATGAACAAAAAATATAGTTTTTTTTTAAAACCTATTAATTATGCTACGAACAGCAAGTGAGGCAAAACTGGAATTATCAACATTTTCTTTGGCAGCTCTCCTGAATCTTTGCAGCTGTATAAGAGACTGAAATTTAACAGGTGCAGCTTTCCTTTGCCATGACATGAAAAGCAAGACCAGATTAATTTCTGGACTACCATGCAGCTGTTAAAGGAACCCATTGGGGGGAGGGGAGCAAAAGATGCTGCAACCCAGATAGAGTCATCTTTGCCCCTTTGTTCAGCATAAATAAAATGTTGAAACATTTAGGCAAATCAACATCAACATTTAGGCATTCTGTAAATGTCTTACACCTAACACAATTGGTGCCATTCTGTAAATGTGTTAGACCTAACACAATTGGTGCCATATTTGGAAATTTTAAAACTTTTTTGGTGCATTTCTCAAATGGTACAAAGGTACGTACGTACCTGATCCTTGTGGTGTGCATAACATACCTTTGAGTCCATTTTGCATTGTGTGGGGGGTGAGGTGGGGGGATTGCATCATTTTTCAGAACTTGATCCTCGCCATGTGCATGTTTTTAAAGTCCATTTTGCAAAAGTTGGGGACTCGTGTTTTGCAGCCACAAGACAGATATTTGTACCCAAATCATGGTTGGTTGAAATTCAAATCAACTGCAATTACAGATGTACCTTGGTTAACAAGTTTCAGAAAGGCAATAATAACAATACTGCCAACTGTGGACACTGGACATACTAAGTTGGCTGGATAATATCTCAGTGGTTTAGGTATCTGGTTGCAGAGCCAGCCTGTGTAACCTTGGGCAAGGTACACAGTTCCAGGGTGCTTCCTAAAAGAAAGGAATTATAAGCCACTTCTGAGTATTCTGTACCTAGAAAACCCTGGAAAGGGTATTCAGAAATTGGGATCAACTTGATGGTAATTATTGTTCAAACATACCAGACACAGTCAATCAAGATTATAAATCTGTAAATATTGGTGCAGTGTATATGCTGTTCCTAATATTGCTGTTCTTTGTAGCCCCATGGTGCAGTGGTTAAATGCCTGTACTGCAGGTAAAACTGTGCTCACAACCTGGGTTCAATCCCAGGTAGCTGGGCTCATGGTGGACTCAGCCTTCCATCCTTCCGAGTCAGTATAATGAGTACCCCGGGGGGGGGGTCAATGTATAGCCTGCATTATTGTAATTAAAACTGTAAAACTGCCCACAGACTACTTGAAGTAGTATGGGCCAGTACAGTATATAAGCAAAACACTTTATTATTTCCAAGTTCTGCAGCTGGTTATATATTAATTCTGTGGGATTGTTCTATATGTCCCAATGACTATGGAGACCACTGAAATGTGTTTCATCTAAATTACCTTTTCCCAGGGTCTCTGTATTTTGTTAGTTTTCCAGTTCTTGATCTTCATCTCTGGCATCCCCTGCAACTGCAATGTCAATGATCCAGATATTTCTTCATTCTGATACCACAATGTCTGGTGTGTTATGTTGTTGTTGACATACTGCTATAAAATGCACCCACATCTTTATTTTTTTATTTATTTAAAGTATTTTTAACCCTGCCTTTCTCATTGAAGACCCACAGCAACTTACATCATTGAAGGACAAGATACAGTGTTTGAGAGAATGCATGTAGAACACATCATTTTGGAGTGCCATACATGGCATGACTGCTGAATCTGATGCATCCCTTCATGCCAATTCAGAAGGCATGGCCAACAAAGGCTATTTGGCTTCTCCTCAACGCATGCATATGATGGGTTGTGAGAACAACCCTTGGGTGAGTGCTCTTTGATATTGCAACAGGGGTGGCGGAAACCTGTTGCAGCAGCTTCATCAGCAGTGTAACATGGTCCTACCACAGGACAACGTAAACTCATTCCCAGCTCATGAACCACACAGGTTCAACTCAATGTCTCCAACCCACCCATGGACAACTGGTTTGTTACTTGTCCATAAAGTGACATTTTATGTTTGAGCAGCTGGTTTAATATTTGGTTGAATTGTTTGTTTATTTGTTTGATAGTTAAACAGATTGGATCCTAAACTGTTTGGGTCCAAGCTATCCAAGCTATTTAAAAGGCTGCATCTCCTTTTAGGAGCTCTTCAATGTGTTAAGGAAAGATGTTTCTCTCGGCTCTACCACCATCACAAGAGTATTTGGTGGGGACACTTGCCTGTCTTTCTGGCAGTCAAGGGTTATCCCCAAAGCTCTCCCCCAGCACCACATTTAAATCAGCTTTCTGAACGGTCCCATTTTCCTGCATGGTGATTCATGAAGATAAAATTTGGAGAAATTACCTTTTTTAAATGTTTTGTAACATCTGGCCATTCTAGTTGGGATAGTCTGGAGGGTTGTGCTTCCAGCTCTGCTCACAGACAGATGACTAGCACTTGGGGACCAAAAAAACCCAAAAAAAACAAAACACCACCCACCACACTGGGTGAGCCTTCGGTCTCGTGTAGTCATACGCAGAAATTCTTACGTTTCATTTTTCCTTTCTGTTTGTAAGCATGATGGACTTTGGGTCTGCTGTTAGCCAATATATTTTCTTCTCTTTTAGAATGCATTCTGTACATACTCAGAAACACATAGCCATTATTCTTCTCTCACTGACCCCAGCATTATGCTTTTGAAAATAGGTACAGCAGGTGGGGGAGGAGGTGAGAAAGCACCATGAGTGACTCGCATTAAGCCTCCCTCCCATTTTCTAGTGCTGGATGTGTGGACAAGGTGCTTTGACATCTTCCCTCCTCTTCCCGCATCCCAAGTCTTGTCATCTACCTTGGATACGCTCCTCCTTTCCTCACCGGCCCCCGCTGCTCTTCTGAGCATTGGATGGTTCAACAGGCTGAGCTGCTCAGTATTGATTACCAGCTTTCAGAGATCTTTTCAGTTCATTCGTAGGCTTATCTGCTTTGGTTGTCACATGCTTAGGGATGATGGCATCAATACAGATTAGGAATCTGTCTCTGTACCACAAAGCTGCAAGCTTCCTTGGCTTCCAACCTCAGTGCTTCCTAAACCATCTTCTTAATAAGTTCACTGTGGAAGTGAGGAAGATTCCACATGTGCTGCTAACTAGTTACCATTTAAAGATGTACAACGGTGGGGGAGGGACATAAATCTATGTGGGCTTAGAAGTAGTCTGGCTCAGACATCTGTTCATCGCCAGGGCATCTAGGGACCTGATGCATGGCCTCCCCTCTTCCTTCTTAAAGATAATCATCAGGCACATTGCAACAAATAAAAAAATGTAAAATGCTGTGACAGCTAAGCAAGGCATGAAATAGGAAATCTCCCAGGCATTTGTGCTCATCTCAGGCAGCTTCAAGCAGACTCTCCGTTGGAATTCAGAAAGCTGTCTGTTATGCTTTTAAGAGATGTAGATGGGAGGGATTTTGGTGATGAATGTCAATCCCAGCAGCAGCCAATTGTCCCCTCTCTACCTCAATTTCCTATTCCTGACTTTCTACTCAGTTATGGTTCTTTCTTCTCAGTTAGCATTTGTGGGAGTTAGAATCTGAGAGTTATAGAGTCAGTAGTTAGTGACTGAGTGAAGTGTTTGAGTAATCAGTCAGTCAAATAGTAAAATGAACCAGTTAAGATTTCAAACTATGTAACAAGTAAATATGTTTTGTGAAGATTCTCAGTCATCCAGATGAGTTTATCTGGAAGTTGAGTCATAGCAACTGGATTTATTTTCTTGAGAAATTGAAATTTTGCGCTACTCATCCAAACAGCTTACTCAGTCTGAAGAAAGCTAGTTGTGAGTCCTCCATTTTATAGTTCACTTTAACCTCTTGTTACCCTGGACATAAAATGGAGGACTTGTAACTAGCTTTTTTCAGACTCACGAAGCTGTTTGGATAAGCAGCACAATGTTTCAGTTTCTCAAGAAAAAGAAGTCCAGTTGCCATGACTCAACGTCCAGAGAGGTAAATATATTTTGTTTGTCAATCGGATATATAGGAAGATTTGTGAGTAAAATAAAAACTTGTTACAATTTTTTTCAACGGCAGAGTCTCTGGCTGAATCTATTGAGGCTATATTAATCTGATCTGTAGGTCCCTGTCTGGATTTTCCCCCTGATGTGTAGCTGAAGGAACTGCTGGATTTCTCACTGGTTTAGGCATCTGGCTTGAGAGCCGAAATTTGGGAGTTCAATTCCCCAATGTGACTCCTTGATAGGGGCCTGACTCTTTATCCCTAACGTCCCTTCCAGCTCTGCAGTTGCAAGGGACCCCAGCCATCAAATCTACCATCTTCTCTCCATTCAGTCAGATCTGTGGCCACATCAATACTGGCCAGACCTGTGCTCTAGCCAGCCAGATAGGAGCCATCTTGGCTGGCCAGGGGATGAGACTCCCAGCAGATGGACCAGAGAGGCAAAGCTTCCATTGTGTTCCATCTAGTGCATAGGCACAGACTTCCCTGATCTTTGCCAGCTCAGTCTTTAGTTAGACTTCTCTCTCTCTCTCTCTCTCTCTCTCTCTCTCTCTCTCTCTCTCTCTCTCTCCTGATGGGGTGGGGAGAAAGGAGTGATTTTAAAACTTTTTTTGCCAGCCCCAAGCGCTGATCAGCTGTAGCCGGCTGAGGGCACTTTTTTTAAAAAAAAACAAGTGCTGTCCACGCTACAGCTGATTGGCGCTGCCAATTTGGAAGCCCCCTCTGTGGGGGCTGTGGCGGCAGCAGCGGTGAACAAAAATGAAATGAACAAAATAAATTTTTTTGTATTGCTTCGTTTCATTTCCCTTTGAGGGGGTGGTTCATTATTTGTTTTGTTATGTAACAAAATGAATAACGAATAACAGAACTAATAAAAATTCATTTTGTGTCCATCTCTAGTCATCAGATATGATTCTTCCTCACATTCAGGTGCAGGCCAAACTTTGTCAAATGGTCACTCCATACTTGGGCTTGGTGCTCAAGATTTGCCTTATTCTCTGATGCAATCATGACATCATAAGTATAAAGGAGTGTCCAAGCTACTGGATTCTGCAGATCTCATGTGACTGTGTCCATTACCAAAATGAAAAGAAGTGGGGAGAGTGCTGATCCTTGGTGGACCCTAATTGTGATACAAAAATCCTTTGATGTACCAGCAGCAGCCTATACACGGCTCTTCAGTGACTCTTCATAGATGAGTTTGACCCAACTGACAAAGTCCTCTGGGACACCATGATGTCTCACATACCAGATGACATGTGGGACTCAGTCAAATGCTTTTTCGAGATCAAGGAAAGATGCATGCACTGGTTTCCATTTCCCCCTATGTTTTTCAAATAACTGCTGAGCAGTATGGATTGCATCTATCATTCCATGAAGCCAGCTTAATTGACACTAAGTTGGACTATGGTATGGATTAGAGATGGGCACGAAACAAAAAAAATCATTCCATTATTCGTTATTCATTTGTTACGTAACAAAACCAATAACAAAATTGTGATGAAATTGGAATGAACCAAACAGAACCATGAAAATTAGGTTCGTTACGTTTTGTTTTCGTTAATTATTTATTCTGCCTGATAATACCTACCAGGGGGGTTGGGGTCCTTAAAACGTGCATTTATATCTTTTCTCAGATCGCTGTATTTTTTTTCCTTTAAGGGGAGTTAGGGGACATTGACCCAAAATCGCTCCTAGATGCCTAATATTGATTTCTTGGGCATTAAAATGCCCTGGACATCCGTAAAAACACAGTGATAATTATTTGAAATTATTACCTACCAGGGGGTTGCAGTCCTTAAAACGTTTGTTTTTGTCTTTCTCCCATCGCGGTGTATTTTTTCTTTTCCCTTTAAGGATGACACAAAATGGATTCCAGCCACAAGATGGATGCAAGCCATGTGATGGGATCATGTAAATTCTTGGACAATTTCAACCAATAGCATGCCCAGGTTGCAGACTGGGTAGGTGTGGCAGCCACAGAAGGCATAAAAAGCTTTGGCAGCCCCCGTCCTCCTTGCAGTCTGTGGTGGGAGTTAAGGTGGGATTGCTGTCTCTGCGACTCGTTACTTTAGGCCAGCCAGGCAGGTGTGTGTCTCTGTGTTCCTGCTGGCTGCAACTTGGCTGTTAGGGGAGAGAAAGAAGAGATTTATCTTGCAGCCTCCCTGTTTGCATGCGTACATCTCCGTGAGTACCCTCTCCTGCCCCGCAGTGCAGTCACTCTGTGGCTGCCTTACGCCCTGGGCAATGCCCACCACTGCCTTTGCAGCCTCCCTGCGTACCTAGTCTATACTGTGTCTCTGCCAGCATCATTTTTTTTAGTGTTTTCCCTCTGGTGTGGGGCATTGGGGGATGTCTGCGGTCTGTGCGCGGAAATGCTTTACGTTGCGCAAAAAGCGGGTAAAAATGAAAAATGAAAAACAAAAAAAAACGAAATGAATTTTTTTCACAAAATTCACAAAAAATGAAAACGAACCGAAATGGACCCACAAACGAAAAACAAAAAACCAAAACGTAATTTTTTCAATTCGTGCTCATCTCTAGTGCGGTTTCATGTATTCATGACTCGCTCAGAGATGTTAAGAGTATGTGAAAGTAATTGAATCAGTCTGTAGTTGGTGCATTCAGCAGGGTTCTCCTGTTGTGCTACGTTGCCAATCATAAGGCATCTTCTTCTCCAGCACAATCTGGTTAAAGGGTTCCATCAGACAGTTGCAGGGGTCCTAGTAAGTAAGTAAGTAAGTAAGTAAGTAAGTAAGTAAGTAAGTAAGTAAGTAAGTAAGTAAGTAAGTAAGTAATCTGATGGTGTCTTAACATTAGAGTACAAACCTAATTAACTGACCATGTTCATGTTCCATTGTGTTCATTCAATTCAAGCCGATCACAGATTACATTAGGGTTTGGTTTATTGCATCAAGATCAACCAGCCTGGAAAAAGGTTGCATTTGTTTTATCTGTTTTAAAAACATTTTAGTTTTGTCCATTTGGTTTGCTGGTGTTTGGCATGGAAGCAATTATGTAGTTGAAACTACTAAATTACATACATACATACATACATACATACTTTGACACCCTTAGAAAATATTTCCAATTAGTCTGACAAATATGGTTGCCTTGTAACTATATTTTACTGTTTGATGAGAGTTCACAATTATACTGAAACTACTTTCAAAGTAATTACATTTAAAATAGTTCTTCTCAATTATCTGTGAAGTATATACCATGACTTATTCTCCAACGTAGGTGGTAGTGTAATTCCTTCTAAAACTGAAGATATGTCCATTTTGGGTAGACAAAGCCAGAGCCCTTTGAGAGGTTGGTGTGTGTGTGTGTGTGTGTGTGTGTGTGTGTGTGTGTGTGTGTGTGTAAATATGTAGCAAGTATATACTTGGGTGTTTTCCCTTTTTGTTTTGTATTTATAGAGATAATGGAATTCATTAACACGACAAATACAGAAATATTTACAGTGTAATTGCATCAGCTCTCATTGTGTCCCAGTATTATTTTTAAGGCCTTTCTGGCATGGAAGAGAGACTTCCTTTGAAAACCGTGACCCGATGTCAGGCTGAGAACAGACCTAAGTCTCTTAATCTAATGACTGTTATGGAGGGTGACTACTTTAGCAATGTTTGGTTGAAAAAAATGAACTTTGCAATAAGCGACCTTCAGAGGAGAAGACTATTCATGTTAATTAGGAGCTCTTTTGAAAAAAAGAATTCATCTATGCATTAGGCCATGTCATTTGTGAACAATGCCAGCACTGTCGTCAACATTAAGACATGACTCAAGTCTAGTTATCAAAATTTTAGAAAACTCTTATTTGGTCTCTCCCTCCCCTCTTTCCCCCCAACCCGCCTAAGATTATGAGTTGCTCCTCCTGATGCATGGCACAATTGTATCTCCTCTAATGGCTTTTAGCTTTTGTCACTGCCAACTTTTATATTTAAAATCCATACAATTATGGACAATTTATAAGCATTATGAGGCTTGCCTTTTTTTCCCTCTGCCCTGAATCTTAGACATTGAAGGCTGCTTTTATATCTGGCAAATGCATTTTACTTACAAACCTACATTCATCTGCCCTGAATTCCACTTTATTCTTATTATTGGTACAACTTATTATGCATTTTTAATTTAAGAATGCATTTTCTCCATTAAAAAATTAGAATATTTTCAAGTACCAGAAAGTGATTATTTGTGTTGGTTTTCTTTAATTAACTGTTACAGGGTGAATATGTTCTTTCTAAAGTGCCTGAACAAAGAAAACTGGAAAATGGGAGAGATGAGGATGGGGAGGGGGGGGAGTCAGGGTAGAGTTCTCACAGAAGATTGCCAAGAAATAGAGAGAAAATAGAATACTTTGCCAAAGTGCATTAGTATTAGAGATCTCATGACAAAATACACCACCACCACCACCACCACCACCACCACTACTACTACTACTACTACTACTACTACTACTACTACTACTACTACTACTACTACTACTACCACCACCACCACCACCACCACCACCACCACCACCACCACCATACTGTAATTTGACATATACTTAAACCTATACTCTGAAGTTGCTTTACATAAAAATAGCATAGTCTCAGCTCACAGTTGTTTACAACATGTATTAAACACCAGAACCAGGATGGAGAAAGGAAAGAAATCAAGACTAATACCAGGAAGAGATGGGGGCCCATCCTAAGTGAATTATTACCTGTAAAATACTTATTGTAGGAAGGATATATATACTGGTTTCATCAGCATTAATGACTTGGATGAGGGGATGTGTGGATTGCTCATCAGATTAACAGATAACATAAAAATGGGTGGATCATACCCTAGAAGACAGAAACAAAATTCAAAAATATCTTGACAGGTTCAAACACTGGGCTGAAAACAACAGAAAAGAGTTTAATAGGGATAAGTACAAAGTCCTATACTTAGGAAAAAGAAACCAAACACACAGTTACAGGATAGCTCAGTAATCCTGTGAAGGAGAAGGAGCTTGGAAATGTTGTGGATCACAAACTGAATATGAGCTAACAGTGTGATGTGGCTTTAAAAATGGAGGCTCACCTTGGCAAGTCCAAGGGTGGGACACTTTGCAGCCGGACCCGAGGCAGATCCGGTGTGAAAATTGCGTCCACGTGATCTCAGGCGAGCGCAGGCTTATGAGCTTTTAAACGGGCTCCCTGCCGCTTAATTGCCTTCCTTTGAAGCTTGAACTATCCCCCGCCCGCCCGCCCTATCAATCACGAGAATGAGATTAGCTGGTCACCTCATGGACCAGATGGGTACTTTTGGCCAATACTGTGATTGGCCTTGAGTATTGGTGCGTTTTCACCCATCCCATTCTCTATGCTGGGATAGGTAGGGCATGCCATTCAGTCACAACAATGGGTAGAGCAAGGTCTTGTCTGAAGATGAGTACACTGTACAAGTTCCCTGTAACAGGACAGAGCAGCCTTTAATAAATGTCATCAGTACAGGCTAAGATTAGATGAGCATTAGTAAGGTATTAGTTTGAGGTTAATATTGTTTATGGCTGCTGGGGGGAGTTAGTCTCCCTGATTTTGGCAACATACGAAATAAGGGTAGCACGTTGCCAGGTAGATGCTCACCTAGGTTATTTGGGCCTGGAGGTAAATAGGCTCCAGGTGACAAGTTCTCTTGCACTATGGAAGGCCCCCTTGAATTCCAAGTAATAATAATGATTGATAAATTAAATAACATTGTGGCCCAATTTAAAACCCAACCATCTTTTGTCGTCTGCTTATTTCAGGTCTTGGATTGCAAAGACAAATATTGTTATAGGCTGTATTAACAGAAACACAATCTCCAGGTCTCATGAAGTACTACTTCCACTCTGTTTCACATTGGTTAGGGCTCACCTCAGGTAATGTGTCAGTTCTAAACACCACACTTTAAGAAAGATGCTGACAAATTGGAACAAATTCAGAGGAAAGTGACAAAGTTGGGGAGGGGGCTGGAAGCAAAACCCTATGAGGATAGATGTAAAATACTGGGCATATTTAACCTAAAGAAAAAGAATTTGTTTTCTTATTTTCCTCCTTTAAAAACTAGGTGTGTCTTATCGTCAGGTGTGTCTTACAGAGCGAAAAAGATGGTAAATTACAGCGAATCGATAACAAAATAAGTTAATAAGTTAATACCGCAGGAAAGCTTTTCTCAATAGCCACATTTTAAAATGTTTCCTGAAAACTGGGAGTGAAAGAGCCAAACCAATCTCAGAGGGGAGTTGGTTCCAAATACGAGGGGCCGCCACTGAAAATGCCTGATTCCTCGTCAAAGATTTATGGGCCTCCTTAAGTGATGGCACCCTCAAATGCCCTACCTGAGATGATTGGGTGTTATGGGCAGAATTCAGTTGAATATCAGGAAAACATTCAATGGAGACATTCAATCATCTGTCAGATCTACTTTGATTTGGATTCCTGCTTGGCCTTGATGCCCTTACAGACCCCTTCCAACTCCATTATTCTATGATTTTAATGCTCAATTTACACATGAAGTGGCTGAGGTCTGTTTACATGTCTTTTTCTTTCATTGCATCATCATTTATGTGACAAATGTCAGTCTTTTCTCTGTAGCTTTCAGTACTTTAATTAATTAGGGAAGATATCCGGAGGTAACTCCCTCAGAGGGTTTTTCCCCCTAAAAAGGGAATGCAGGCAGTCAAAGAAGCTGATCATGGTGTAGACAAAATGTATCTACAATGACTTCTTAAAATTATAACATTCAAATGACACCGGGAAGATGCTGTGCTCTGAAAAATAGCAATTCATGCTGCCAAAGTTGGAATTTCTCAGAATGTCATTGTCTTACACACACACACACACACACACACATGTAAACAAAATGAACCGATTAGTTTGAAATTTCTTCCCTGCATCTCCCTAATATTGTCATTTATAATGTCTCACCTCACCACCGTTACCATTTGGTCCACTGGCGCCATTTTTGTCCACTGACCACAACTCAATGGACTTCCTGCATTATTAGCAAGGTTTCTGGCAAACCCAGGTGAGCTTTGCATCGAATGTTCAAGTTCTTCTGAATATTTTTGGTCAGAACTTGTGGCCTTTCATATATCTATGGCCTTTCAACTACCATAATTCCTGACTATTCTAGATGATCACTGACTATTCTGCATAGGACTGATGGAAGTTGATGTTGCTTGGTGGTTATCAATGTGAATTGCCCAGAATGGTCATGGGTAAATGGGTGGTATAGAAATTAAATTAAATTAATTAAAATAAATTAAAATAAATAACCCGGAAGGCCAAAGGCTCCTCACTCCCACACTTTCAATTTGTGAGGTCTAACATTTCCTTCTTTGACTAGCTGTCCACACCTGTCCCTTGAGGATTCTTTCCAGTTCAGAAGTCTTGGAACACTGATGATCTCTTCTGAACTACATGGAGTCCCAATTCTGGCTGAGATGGGCATATCTGCCATGCTCATATTCACTTAAGCTTTTTGAATCAACTCATTTCTATATTAAATATGAATGTTTTTAAACTATTTATTAAAAATTATATGCATTTGATATGCATTTTAAGTCAAATTTTGCATGCACACCCACGAGTTTGTTGTCCCAAGTGTTTTGCTTTTTTTAAATTGAGTAAATAATCATCCAACCTTAGTGGTAGTTTGGTTGCTTGGTAGGGACCTTCATCATGTGTAGACGGTACCAAGATATATTCTTGCTTTGGGGATTTGTTTGTGGGTACCTAATCCCAGTTGCATTTTCCAGAAGATAGAAAGACCAAACATATCTGGAGAAGGATCCAAGGAGTAAATATAGACAAGGAACTTGTGGTCCTCCAAGCATTAATCGCTTCTAATATCCATCAGCTCTATACAGCAAGATCATGATGAGAATTGAATAGAGATGGGCATGAACTGAAAAAATTGTGATTCGTTTTGGTTCAGTTCATTTTTGGGTTTGGTTTGGTTCTTTATGTTTTTAACGATTTTTAAAAAATATTCATTTCATTGGTTCATTTTGTTCGTTATTCGTTTCTTCCCACTTTGCGCTATTTCATCCATTTGAAAGCGTGGGCAGGAAAAAACATTCAAAAAATAATTTAAAAAACCACAGACATTGACAACAACAGTACAAACTGGACTAGCAGCATCCTCATCCTCATAATCCACATCCTCATCATCATCTTCAATCATCATTCATCATCATTACTGGGTGGCGGCAGTGGGGGCTGGGTGATCCTGGCCCCTGTGGCAGGGTTTTTTTGAGGCACTGGCTTGGGGTCGGCACCTCTTTGTTTGTTTGTTTGTTTGTTTGTTTGTTTGTTTGTTTGTTTGTTTTTCAAGTCCGACCACATGGCCCCTGGGGCTGGATCGGCGCTGGTTTTATCTTTTATCTTTTTCTTTATTTTAGGGTGCCAACCCATCCACCCCTGCGGCTGGGTCGACACTTCTTTTTTTTTTAAAAAAAAAAATATTTATTTATTTTCAAGTGCAGACCACATGGCCCCTGGGGCCGGGTCGGCGCTGGTTTTATTTTTTTTATTTTTATTTTTAATTATTTTATGGTGCCAACCCAACCACCCCTGGGGCTGGGTTGACGCTCCTTTTTTAAAAAAAAAATATTTATTTTCAAGCGCTGACCATGTGGCCCCTGGGGCTGGGTCAGCGCTGCATTTTTTTATATTTTTTCTTTATTTTAGGGTGTTAACCCAGCCACCCCTGGGGCTGGGTCAGCACTCCTTTTTAAATTTTGTTTTTGTTTTTGTTTTTGTTTTTCAAGTGTCGACCATGTGGCCCCTGGGGCCAGATCAGTGCTGGTTTTATTTTTTATATTTTTTCTTTAATTTAGGGTGCCACCCGGGCCACCCCTGGGGCCAGGTTGGCACTCCTTTTTATTTATTTTATTTATTTTAATTTTATTTTTATTGTACTTTTTTTACTGCTGATCATGTGGCTGGCAGATGTAGCGCAGGCCAGTCAGCTTAAAAAAAAAATCTTTTGCTGGCCTGTGGGCCGGTTCTGCGACCGCGGGCCGGGGTTTTTTTCTTTTTGACAGCCCATGCTCCAGATCTTTTATTTTATTTTATTTTATTTTACTGCCGACCACGGCCTCCTACCAGCTGTAGTGCAGCCAGTTGGCTTTTTTTTTTCTGGTCACCCCCTCCCTGCAGCCAGGAAGACCGGATGTCCAGGAAGGACCAGCACCAGGTAGGAGACATCTCTGCCGCCATAAATGAACCAAATCAAACAGAACCAAACTGAACCAATTTTTTTGGTTCAGTTCGGTTCATTCTAAATCCACTCTGAGGTTTGTTATTCATTTCGTTACATAATGAAATGAATAACAAATAACAAAATGAACTAAAAGTTCATTTCGTGCCCATCTCTAGAATTGAAGGCCATCATTTTCTAGAGGGCAACATGTTGAACCCTTCTGGAATACTCAAATTCCATGTGCTCTTTAGAGCTTCTCTCTCTCTGCACATTTTGCCATCACATAGAAAGAGCACATGAGGCAAAGAAAAGTAGTTCTGCATCTCTCTCTATCTCTCTCATAAATGCACAGACTGCTGTAACTCAAAACAAGTTATTTAAAATAGCTCACTTATCTTTCCCAATCTTTTGTCACAGGTGAACACAACCTTCATAGAGAAAATATAAGTCCAGAAGACTCTGTACATTTCTATTACATTTATATGCCACTTGTCCTACCAATAATTTAAAGTAATTCTTTGAAAGGCTCTTCCTACTCCATTTTGCCTTCACATTCAAGACTTCTTCTTCAAGTGCCATGTCCTCGTATAACACTGGCGATCAGCAGCCTGAACTGGTTTCTGTCTAAAGCTATTCTAAATAGAACAGCTGCGCTCACTATGGACTCTGGGCTTAAGTTCTTAAGCATGAATGTTCTTCTCCTCCCTGGGCCACACATCCCGTCTATTTTCCTTGAAAGATAACCTGCAGCAAATGGTATTTCTTATTGTGCATTATTTTATTTATTTATTTATTTATTGGGCTTCTATACCGCCCATCTTCCCAAGGGGAACTCTGGGCAGTTTACAATAGACTGAACAAGTTCAGCCAGCCAACAACAATGTTTGAAATATTGCAGTTTTCTTCTCTTTACAGTATTGAGGATTTCTAGCTGTTTATTCATGTGCTGTAATACAGCCACATTAGTGATTCGGGCTATCTTCAGAATTTGTCTGTACGTCCACCTTTCAAATGCTTCCAGCTTCCTGCATAATGTGTCTGTATGGGTCCATCAGAACAGGGAGGCAGAATAAGCCAACAGAGAGTAACTAGTTGAGTGTTGGCGAACCTATGGCATGGGCGCCAAAGGTGGCACTCAGAGCCCTTTCTGTGGGCACCTAACATCGCCCTTTCACAGCCACCTGTATTCAGATTAAATTGCTATATTGGCACTTTGCAAAAACTTAGTGAGTTCTGAATGGCAGTTTGGGCACTCGGTCTCTAAAAGGTTCGCCATCACTGGACTAGTCCATGGTGGACCACCAAGCTCCATGGCTGATGGAGAGCTGACTTCTCGCCTTGAGCCCTAGCTTAGTACTCTAACCACTACATCTACCAATAGTGTGTCTGCCTAGGGAAAAAAAAATAAGGTTAACTACCGTAGTTGCTTTTTCTACAAATTACTGTACTTATTTTTTCAGTGTCCTTACTGAGGCAAGAGGACGTATGAGTCCCCCCCTTTTTTTAAAAAAAATTCTCAGCCTCCATTTTAATGAGGCACAGCAAAGTCTGATCAGAGGAACCAAACAAAAGAGCTGATTGGGGGAACCGACCAAAATCTTATACATGAATCTTTGGCACAGTTCAGGAATCCTTATGCTTTTATGATGAAGTGAAGCATCAAATTGGGACTGCGGTGAAGAAAAGGCAGCTGGTGCATAGGCACAAACAGTTGTCCTCCCCTCTCCCCCCCCCCCAAAAAAAAGGAGGGGAGAAGATTAAGGGGAGAAAATATTTCAGAACTTAAGATCTCAGCTTCCTAAAAGTATCACTTAGGTTCTTCTTCTATCTGAAAGGAGGTTCAGAGTTAGCAAGCAAAAGTCCTGGACCTTAAAATGAGCCTCTGAGCAGGTAAATTTTTGTTCCATTTGATTTTAAAAAAATTGCTAGAAAATTGCTACTCTGAGCCGTCTTTGTTGGCAAATAAATTCCGTAGAGTTCATTTGGGTTTTGTTCCCAAGAAAGGGAATGCAGAACTGGGGCTTTAAAGCTTCTGTTTACCAACTTGCCCGAACTGATACATGCTTAGCAAGTAATCACATAATTTAAACTCCATTTGGCATGATTCCTAACCTTGAACTAGGATTAATAAGCAAAAACAAATTGCAAGCCTTATATTAGAATTACACTGAAGATGAGTCGTGCATTTGGCATGTCAGACACACATATAAAGCACGGTTTCTCTGCTTTTGCATTATTTTTCAACAAAAAAAATCTATTAACTAGTTAGAACTATTTTCATCTTCTCCAAATGCCTATTTCCCAATTCCAATAGAATCTGGTTGCCTTTCTTATCACTGAGTGTGGGCTTCTATGCTGCATACATTGCTTATCCTTTATAAGGAAAATCAGGTTTTTCTTTAATATTTGATTTGAAGCGAAAGAACGTCCATAGGTCAAAGCAGGATTGATTTGAAGGAGTTACATTTTAAAATCCCATTAAACGGCAGGACAAAGGATAGCCTGTTATTAAAATAAAATGCTTTAAAAATGAGAAGTATTATGTATGCTACACAGTTGAAGATCAAATTTTTATTAATGCAAGTTTTAAATGCTGATTAATCCTCTTGAGAACCAGTTTTTCCCCATAGCTTTGGCTAGCATTCAAGTCTCTTTCAAAGAGGGCACTTCACTTCCATTATTCTAGATATTAATTGAGGGACATTCAAGCTACGAATACCAAATAAGATTTAAAACATGATTACAGCTGTCATTGCTTACATCTAAATAAGTCACTGAAAATTCCGCCTGGTGGTTGGGGTGGATGGATGGGGGCAAGTGCATAGCTGTTATCTAAATGGTCACTTTTTATCACCAAGCCTCCTCCCATCGACCCTACTGGAAAGATGATGTGCCACATGTTCATCATATCAGTTATTCTTATAGGTCAGATATCCTCTCTGTTTTCAGTGGCCATAAAATCTCGGGAAGGTCAGCAAGGGGCAGGTGGACTGATGGCTAGCTGTCATAATCGAATTACTATTCAACATCCTATTAACAGCAGCAGCAACAACAAAACATTTGCATAGGGGAAGTCAGGTAGTAGATTTTCAACTCCAGTGGCCTTTCCTTCTCATGCCCCTGATTTCACAACCAGTATGTGAAGAGTTGCATTAAAGAGAGTCTGTTTGGGGTGTGAGAATATGCACTTCCCTGCCTTGATTTCCCTACCTCGATTACATAAGTGGACAGAATTAATGGACTTTGTCATACATTCTGAATGGAACTCAACATGCAGTGTGAATTACCTGTATTCCAACTACTAGTAAGTCATACATCAGAGACAAAATAAAATTAAAACAAACAACCTAACCTATAGCTCTCAGAACCCCACTACCACCGCTATTAACATAGTCATTCACCATTTTAGCTGTGGGATGTCCAAAAAAGCATCATTTCAGTTGGAAAGTCCAACTCTATGAGTGTTGATTGCTATGGATGGACAGAGCAATCTATTTTCAGACTACAGTAGGACCCCAGCATCCACTAGGGATGCATTCCAGGCCTTCCCGTTGATAACGAAAACCGTGGATAAGAGTGAATGCCCAACCCCCAAAAAACTTATGTTTTGTGATAGAAGCTTCCTTTACCACTGCTGTTTGCGACAGGTTTGCACCTGCTGAATTATTACTTATATATTTCCTTTGCCAACTTTGATAACTGAATCAGTAGTTAATTAATCAGTGGACATGGGGGGGGGCTACTGTACATTAGTTGTGCATGGGTTCGTTGATACAGTCATACCTTGTATAAAGGAATTAATTTCAAATGAAATTATGATAAGCAAATTTTCCTTTACACAAATTTCCCATAGGAATGCATTGAAAACAGAATAATCCCATTTTTATGTTGTACGGATTCACCCCATAGGTGATATGTTAAGCAAATTTCCCCTATCTCCAGATTTGTTATACAAACTGTTTGTTATACAAGGGTCCACTGTATAATGGTTAGCATATTAAACTATTCTTTTCTTTAATTTGCACAAAATTCAATATTTAAATATGCATTTTGAACTCATAATCTTTCCAAATGTACACCTCTAAATTTATTTTATCCTTAAACATGCATTTCATATGGAGCTTGGAAAGTACAAAGCAGCATCTTACCACTGCTCAACTTTATAAGTAAGTTCACCATGTTGTTCCTATGATTTTTTTTGTCTTATAAATTGCTTTCTAAACTAGATTGTAGACAGATATCTTATGTTAACTGTGTTTCATAATTTAGAAAACTGTGAAATCCAAAAGATCAAAGCATTCCAGTCTGAACATTAATCTCAGGTGAGGTTGATTCACTTCAAAAACTGGATTAAATAAGGAAGTGGGAACCACTCTGATAATTCTTCAAAACTTTTCAAAAGTATTGATGCTACTGACTATGGTATCATCCACAGCAAGGTCTCTGTATTGCTCTGTAAGAATTTTTTTTTCATGTGTGTAGTTCGAGGATGCAACTGTCCTTATATAGACCTTCCCAGTCACTAAGATCTGCTGGGGAGGCCTTCCTTTGTGTTCCACCATTACGAACGTTCATTCCATGGAGACATGGGGGAGGGCAATTCCTTCCAGAGTGCCCCAGCTGTGGAATGCATCCCCTTTGGAGGAAGCAATATTGGCATCATTTTGATGCCTAGTCTGGATGTACTTATTTATTGGAGCCTTTGTAGGTTGAAGATTGTGGCTTGCATAGGTTTTAGTGCAATGGTTTTGATGTTTTTAATCTCATGACATGAGAATAATTCCACTCTTTCCCTCTTTTTGAGCATGTGACATTTATGTTATGAAACTATGCATGGTTCCATATTCTACCTGGTGCTCTTTCACATCTATTAAGAAGTCACTGAGAAACAATGTTAATGTTAAATTCATAGCATGATTACAATTACCCCTCCCTGTAAATAGCAAACACAAAGAAGTGAAGGGTGGCCCTTAAGTCTGCTTGAGGGGAGCACTTGCCCTTACAATTTAACCATTTCACTCTGACTGCTAAGCAGAATAATAGAATAATGAGTTGGAAGGTGCCTATAAGGCCATTGAGACCAACCCCCTGTTTAAAGCAGGAATCAAAGTCAAAGTACATAACTGTCATTGTTCTATAGAAAGACTTTTCTGCAACCTCTGTTCCCCTCAACACATGTGGACTTTACATCTATAAAGTGCAATGGAATATGTTTTACATTTCTTCTTGTCATCGACCATGCTACCTCTAGTTGTTTTGGCCTTTGACTACTGTCTCTGCAATTCAAGCAGAACCTATTTTGTTGTAAACATACCTCTGTCCTGTTGGAGCAATAATCAGTGCCTCTTATGGGGTCCCAAACCCAATCACCCAGGGAGAGGACTCCTGTTCACAAACACTTACTACATTTGGATTTGGCTCCAGACTTCCCATTGGCTAGGATTATCCCTATCATATAGTATATGAAAACACCATTCCACTTACCTTAAGGTATTTTGCCCACATGCACCTCTCATCTCTAAGTTTTGAGGCTTTTTGATCATTACAGAAGTGTGCAATTAACAACAGACTATAAACATTTATACAATTGTAATGAAGGCTATTGGGTGACATTAATAGGATTAAAATGAAATTCACATTAATTGAGTTGCTAAATAATCTCCACGGTCTGAACAATTATTAACAAACCCAGGCAGATACCTTTTATATTGTTTCTTGCTTCTGGGAGAAAGCAGATAGCATCTGTCAGGTTGGAAAGTCTAGTGCTTGAACATCTTCTTAAGAGTCCTAGAAGCCTTTATAGGCCTGAATCCTGTGTTTGTCACAGCTGGCATTTATCCCATGAAAAGGGTTATTCAAGAATAAAACCAAATAACCATTTCCAATCATGTCAACATTCATCTGGGAATCCAGGGATGTCATTTCATGATTCCAGGTAACACCTGCTTGTTGAATTCTCCGAGCTTCATTTATCTTATCTACATTGCTTCTGTGTCAGTCCTATAAGCCCCAAAATACTTCAGAATGGTTGAAAACATTCAGACGTCTTACAGCCACAGAAAAGTCCATGCTCTTCACAACAAAAAGGGATCTGATTTCTGTTGTGAGTTTTTCGGGCTGTTTGGCCGTGTTCTGGAAGTTTTTCTTCCTGACATTTCGCCAGACTCTGTGGCCAGCATCTTCAGAGGGAAAAGAGCTCAGGGAACTAGGAGTTCTCTCTGTGCTCTGGGTTATAAAGTGAGTGAGACTGTGGGGTTTCTAAAGTTGAAGAATCTTGTCCTATGCAGGAAAATAGGTGTTAGTCATTGTATTGTGATGAAGGGATTAAGAAGTTTCAATGCAATCAGGGGTAGCAATGATCCTCGATGGGTGTCCTTAGCTGTTCTATTGTGTGAACTGATCACTTTTGCTTGTGATTTGGTAGAGAATCATTGAGCTTTGACCACAGAGCGCAGCATCCAGACCAGAATCAAAGAACATGAAAGACACTGCAGACTAAAACAACCTGAAAAGTCAGCAGTAGCGGAACACATCCTGAAACAAACTGGACATGAAATTCTCTTCCAGGACACAGAGGTACTGGACGACATCACTATGCCAGTTTACACAGGAAAGCCATTGAAATTGATAAACATAAGCACAGTTTCACCAAAAAAGAAGAAAGTCTAAAAATCAACAAAGCCTGACTTCCAGTACTAAAAGCTGCAGAGTGCAAAAGTCAAAGCTCAATGATTCTCCACCAAGCCACAAGCAAAAGTGATGAGTTCACACAATAAAACAGCTAAGGACACCCATCAAGGATAGTTGCTACCCCTAATTGCATTGAAACTTCATAATCCCTTCCTCACAATATGACTAACACTTATTTTCCTGCATAGGATAAGTTTCCTCAACTTAAACCCAATCTCACTCACTTTATAACCCAGAGAACAGAGAGAACTCCTAGTTCCCTGAGCTCCTTGCCCTCTGAAGATGCCATTCACAGAGTCTGGCGAAACGTCAGGGGGGAAAAATTCCAGAACACAGCCAAACTCACAACAGCTATCAGATCCCAGCTGTGAAGAGCCTTCAAGAATACATTGAGCTGATTTCTATCCAAAAAGTTGCTCAAGGTAACCATTAAAAGGTACTGGTGAAAAATATTTGGACTGAAAGCAGAAAACAAAGAAAGAAATTAAAATTACATTTCAAAAACAAATACAAACAGTAATAAAAGATGTAAGCCAGTACATTTCCAAAATTAGGCTTCACGAGCAAGAAAACCATGCTCCCAAAATTATCTAAGCAGTGTAGGAAGTATGGCAGCCTAATAACTTTTAGTTGCCTGCCTGCCAACCTACCTGCCTGCCTAACTAACTAACTAACTAACTAACTAACTATTACCACCACCACCCACACACCATGTTAACTAATTCTAACTGCAATTTGGTTGGATCAGAAAATACCCTATACTCTACTTTTCATTGAAAAGTTTACTTTTGCTGCTTCACTGTTAAAAAAAAATGGGGAGGGAGCATTCCCACCCCACCCTCCTAATTTCAGAGTTGAAGAAATTTGCATATTTGAAATTTGGCTTGACTTGGCAACCACCAAAGACCTTTCTTGATTTGGGAGGTTATATCTATGTGGGAGCCAATTCAGATTAAGCCCCGGGTGGTTTGCCCTTTTCTACTTGACTCCTGCATGCAGTGATCATATCAGTTGCTGCCACTTTAAGAGCATAACATCATGGTGACGTTTTATTTCTAAACGTATGAAATCCCCTTGGAACGATGTGGCTTCGGCTAGACGCGAAGCGAGAGTAAGTCCTGTTGACGAGGTGTACCGCGTTCTGAGAAGACTATTAAAAATGTATATTTCTTGTTTTTCCTCAGCTTTTTGTTTGTTTGTTTTTGGCCTCCAAAGAGCAGTGCTTACATAGCATTAAGGAAAAGAGATCCAGTCCTAGTGACGGAAAAGATTTCTTTGGTGGTGGTGGGGAGGAGGGAGGATAATGCTGCAATCATAACATCTCCCTGAGTTTGTACATATCCGTCGCCATTTGGCACCAGGCATGAATACTTGGTGCCAACCTGGCACCCAACTGCAGCTATGTTCATGAAACCGGGGGGGGGGGTGCAGTTTAAGAGGGAATGCTCGAAGTGTTATCTATATACACTGTCTAATTATGCAACCTTACTGTCCCAGAATGTGATTTCTCAAACCATTTCTGACATATGGGACGAGAGGAGAACAGCTGGTCATTAAGGTTTTCTCAAGACTATTTAGCAACACACTTGAATGTAATTAAAGTGCGACATTAAATACTGCAGTTTCGTACAATGTATTTTTAATCTTTATGGCAGGCTGTAAAAGGAAATCTATGCAAAGTGCTGAAGTTTTCCCCCTTCATTCTCTTAGCACTTTAAAGATAGCAAGTTATTCTCTTCCTGTGCATTTTGGGTTGCCTCAGGGGTGATTCGGGCACGTTATGGGCATTTTGCCTGGCAACTGGAAAATCCCAAAAGGAGCAACAGAAGATGGCTCCATGTGGCTTTATGTTGTACGTGGAATTTTTAAAACGAAGCCTGGTTTTAATTATAATTGCCCTGTGTTGTTGATGTATGTATCTTCTTTTAATCAAGGTTCTCAGATACTACAATGTTGTAGAATCTCTGATAACATGGACTTAAAGAAATGACATAGTAATTCCTGTACACTTCTCTGTCATCAAAGAGACTCTGCCTTCCACCCAAAAATAATGCCATTAGTGACCAGTGCTTCCAGATAATTCTGTTCTGAACATAGGCACATCAAGAGGAGTTAGGAATCTGTCAGTGACGAATTCTTTGGTTTCCACACCCTCCAGCAATCTTGTATTTCTTCCCACTGCAAGCTTTTCATTCTAGTTTTAGATTTTGTGAGGGAGAGACACCAATGGTATTGAAACAATTAAAAAAATCAAACCAGCAGGTTGGCAGAGAGAAAAGTCAGGGGGATGCCGCTAATATTTAGGAAGAGTAATCAAGGTATGTTTGCTCACCCAGCCTGGAATAACGAGTCAAGACAAAGTTCTTGGATATATTCTTAACTTGATTACAACTTTTAACTAACAAGATGACCTGAGTCATAGAGCAAAAAGGTAGGGGCCAATGGTGATATTAAATTTCTGCACCTAATAATTTTGGGGTAGATTCCTGATTACCGAGCATGCCACCCACTTGTTGGCATACCATCAATTTAGGAATCTACTCACCCCCAGGACAGCCCTGAATGGTTAACCAGGAATTACTGGTTACTGTAAATCTACTCTAAACTGCCTCTATCTTATGATTTTAATAGAAGGGCTGCCTGGCACCATAGGGGCACCTAACAAAGGGGCTTACCTGGATTCTGTTACCTCTAGCACTACTTGTCATTGTGACCAGAAGGGAAATTTTTATAGACTCCCTACCACGCATCAAGGAGAATGGGATGGGGGGAAATGTGCTGCCACTCAAAGCCAATGAGAGTAACAGCCAAAAATTTCCATCCGGCCCTGAAGCGACCGGCTATTCTCATACTCCATGATTAAGGGGTGGGAGGTAGGGGACAAAATTCCGGTGGCAAGAGGCAGGGAGGAGCAGGGGGCCACCTTATATTGGTTGCCTTCTCCCTGCCTCCGGGCTGCTGTAGTTGGTGCAAACTTCTCACACGGCTTGTCCGGGCACAGAGCAAAGGCGCCCACCTCCAACAGGTTTGGGCCAAGCATCCGTTTAGAGCAAAAGAGGAAATCAAGCAGGGGGAAGGAAGCTAAGATGCCATCTACATCTTGGTCAAAAGAACCTAGTAATTTCAACGGGACCTCAAAGCGCATGTTCACTTTTCTCCGTTTTTGGCAAAACCTTTTCTAGTTTAAGACAGAGTTTCCAAAACATTCATAGGCAACAGCATAACCTAAGATTAAGCAATGAAATATTCACGGTGGTGTAGTGGATAGAGTAACAATCTAGGGCCCAGTATACCTGGGATCCAATCCTTTCAGCCATGGAAACTCATTAGAACAGAGTGAGTGGATCTGGTAATTTATAAATAGGATACCAATTTATTTCCAGATTTGTGTGGGTATACAGTACTTAAAGGTAGTTCACCATTCCCTTCCTTGCGACTGTGCAGCTTGTCCAAGACAACACAGGTTGACCTTTCTCCTGGGACACCCAGTGGGGTATTGAACTCCCAACACCTTACCCAGTGAGCTGGAAGTGGCAAAACACCTCCTTTAGATCTTTCTTACCTTGAAAATCCTATTAGCGCCACTATAGGTCAGTTCCAATTAGAGATGGGCACGAAACGAACAATTTTTTGTTTCCGTTTCCGTTTTTTGTTTCGTTATGTAACGAAATGACAAACGAATTTTGTCTCTAAAATGAAACAAAAACGAACAGAAACACCAGAAATTTTGTCATGCGTTTCGTTTCCATTACTGCAATATGAGTGAATTGCTTAAAATCCTAAAAAAAAGCACAAAAAATTGAAATAAATGGTAATGAAATGGTAACGAAAACAATTTTTTTTGCAAAAAATTCGCGAAAAACAGAAACTAACTGAAATGGACCCTCCAAACGACAAACGACATGCCATTTTTTTGATTCGTGCCCATCTCTAGTTTCAATATGACAACGCAGGACACACACAAAAAGGACAGGCAACCTGGTGACCTCCAGTTGTTTTAGAGTTCACATTACCCTCTTGTCAGCATGGCAGTGGGAGTTACAGTTCATCAATCTCTGGCAAGAATCAGCTCCCCTTCTCTCTCTCTCTCTCTCTCTCTCTCTCTCTCTCTCTCTCTCTCTCTCTCTCTCTCGTATACACTGCCTTTCTCCCCACAAGGACAGTTGCCCCATTTATTGCCCTGATTCCCTATTTTGTTCTCCTCTTCCTTAAACCTCTGGCCTCAAGGCCCTCCCTCCATCATTACTGCTCCCACTGCAGCTTTTTAAAAAAAAAACTCCATTACGGTTAAGTCAATTAATAAACAGTGAGGACCACGAGCCACTCTCTAAAACATGCTCTCCTCTTTTCTACCTTACCCTCACTTCTGTACTTACAACTGAGCGCAAGCCAGAAGCACAAGCTGCAACTCAAACGAACCCTTTGGGCCACAGAATCATAGAATTGGGGGATTGAAAGAGACCTCCCAGGGCTCAACAAGTGCAAACAGCTGAGGACACAGGAAATCCACAACTGGTGCATTCCTGAAAGATGGCCACCCACCCTCTGTTGAAAAATGTCCAGTGAAGAAAAGCAGTACACCATCTCCTGAGGCAGTACCTTCCACTGCCTGTTACTCTCAGGCAGTTCTTCCTAACATTTCATCCAAAACGCCTTTCTTCTTCAAATGCGTTCGTTCGGATCTTACTCATTGAAGCTACAGAAAACAATGGATTCCTCTTGGCTAGGTCTCAGCGATGGGTAGCAGGAACATCTCTATGGATGCAATTGCAGAAACTGATGCTAAAGAAGGGAAAGGCTAGGCATTCTCCTCAAAGGGCAGAGACAAGTTCCATGGTGGTAACAAGTGAATGGCTCCATCTGAATGAAATTGCATCTGAGAAACAGACTCCAAATGCTACACACACTGAAAGAGTGCCAGTGGCAATCTTAGTTGCTTTTGAGGAACAAAAGAGGAACTCATTACATCTAAAATTCAAAATTATCACAGCAACTGTCTATTTGCAGACATTGAGCAGCAGATGTAAATCATGAAACTACCTATACTTTATTTTTTTTTAAAAAAATGATTGTTCCAAGCTGTGCTATTTGTATAACATTTCATTTCCTGTATCCTGTGAGGAATTGTTATTCGTCAAGGACAAACAATGAAGCTGTCAATGAGGGGGACCACTAACAAAATTTTGTACTAAGTGACTTGGCAAACCACTGGCCATATCTCTTTTCTTGCTGCTTTCCAGCAAAGGGGGGGGGGATGGAAAGAGCCATACATACAAAGGGCAGCTTCTCCTGTTACATTTCTTATGCAAACGATGGCTTTCACTAATGTCCCCATAAATGTGCAAATCTCTTGCCAGCATAAATAATACATGTGGCTGGCTCCCCAACAAGACCACAAGGAAAGCAATACTGTCTGACAGGACATCATGCATATTCCGCACTCAAGACAGTTGCCAACACATGGAAGCAGTGTTTCCGCACATATACACACAAGTACATTTGGGGGCAATCCCATTACATTTGGGGGGAAGAATAATTCAGTGGTGTAATATGTGATGCAGGAGATGGTGCCAGCTTTAATCCATGTTTTCTCTCAGTCGGTTAGCAAGACTGGAGGAGGCCTTGTATGTAGAGCATCTTCTACCAAAACCCTATTCCTGCAACATTGCAGCTGCTGACATTATTTATAGCCACCTTTCCCCCCATGGAATCCAAGGGAGCAACCATAGTGTTCTGCCAGGATCCCCCATTCAAACATGATGCAGAGCTTTTCAGCTTCACCAGCTCATTGATCCATCTATTTATTTATTCTTAAATCTTTGATAGCCACATTTCAGGATGGTAGATAAGAGAACAGCTGCAGTTAGACATACAACTGAACTGAGACATGTTTCCATTACTCAGTGCAACCTGGCTCATGGGCTACAAAATTATAAACATATTTTTGGAGTCCAATACTCCAGAGTTGAACTGACAGTGTGGTGTACTGGAGACAATTCTGGACTAGGTACTAAGGAGACCTGGGTTCAAATCCCCATTCAGCCATGGAAACTCACAGGGGTGGGAATGGCGCCGGTAAAACGATTCCTTAAATAACTTGCACCATATGAAATCCTTATGAGGGCCACCATAAGTTAGGAGTTACTTGACAAGATGTAACAAATGAACAATATGAGAGATGAGCAGAAATCTTGCCTGGCTGTATCCTGAAAAGGATAATATCATTGGTTGGGTTTCCAGGAAAATCTTGAGAGGGGTATCTGCCTAACTAATTCCTTCTGAAGCACATGGGTGAATTTCATGCTGTCCCTGAATCTAGCTTCTGGGCCAAAGGAAAAGAGAACATTAATGGATCTCCTTCTGAAAATGTCTATAATTATGACACACACAGGCTGCATGGCTTGCTTTGATCAGCAAATTATACTTGCCTCTTCCTTAAAAGTAACTAAGCTCTTTTGTCACTTCATCATGGTACAGAATTTAGCAGAAGGTTTGACAGTTTCCAGTGAATTATAAATAGATGGGTAACTATTGCTCATTCTCCAAATATATGCGAAAATAGGCCTTATGATACTAAAGGGAATGGCTAACTTGGGCAGAAATGCTTTTATCCACACCCACTAGTACTACACCTAATCTACTGAAATAATCCAAATGGAGACACTTCTTAATTTCTCCAAAGTGAACCAAAACAAATCAGGCAAAGAGTAGCTACAGGATTTTCTTCTGTTGTTATCCAAAGCTCACTCCAAGCTGAACAGCTACAACAGGCCCTTTTTCATATAAAATATTTTCCCCTAGTATTAATGGGATATCATCTGGCTCCAGCTACTATAGAGAAGATTTTGAAGGGTGCATATGTCTATGTTTTCAACCTGCTCAACATAGAAATTGATGAGAGTAGATTAGACAAGGTTGATGACAAAGAGAAGGAACAAATAAAATGCCACACACCAACCCACTGTTGGCTGAACTGGTTTCTGGTGTTTTTTTACTTATGCTGCATGATTGCATGTGCACAGCCTGAATGTGCTTTTGCGCCGATCCAGTATATGGATCTCATTCATAGGGCACATGTAGATTTTCAATGGTTCAGCATGGATGTCTTATGATGAGGGATTTTGTATGTTGATGATGCAACACCCAGACATGCCATGGGACAGACCATACACTCCACTTTGGTTACGGGTGATGACTCCTTCCCAACCCAATGTTAGGGGAAAGGTTTGATAGTGGTCATCTTATTCAGGTGTCATGTTCAAAGTCACAAATGTCTCACTTGTTAAGCGGCCAACCATCGCCCTCTGGGAAGGATCATCAGCCTTACTCTGCCAATTAATAGTCATGTCCAGCACTCCCACTTCTCTTCTCACCATACCAGTCTCAGCCAATGCTCCTGAGCCACCTGATGTACCTTCCAGCAATGGAGCCACATCCATCTTAGCTTCCGGCATTGGTGCATGATCACCATGGTCCTCTACCAGGATAGCCTTTGCTAAGGCTTCAGAAGGTCCTGCCCTTTAGCCTTCCAATACAGCAATTAGAGACAACATTAATTCCCCCATGCACTTGAGCTCTACCATTTTCTGCACTTTTGTCTCCCTGCGATTTTGTCCTCCTTTCTATTCCCAGATGACCAATCCATTCCCTTGGCACTTGCCCTCTCCTTTTCCAAAGCACTGAGCTTCTCTCAGTTGGTCCTATAATTTGGATTTTCCTCGTCATCCAAGAAGTAAAGGCTGGGAGAAGAAATAACTGATGCTTTCCGCTTAGCTGGCAATTTCCCTTTACCAGCCCACTTTCCCTTCTTTGGCCTCATAGTTCCTCAATAATAATAATAATAATAAAGATACTAAAATCACAACATGGGATAACCAGTTCAGTTCAGTACAAAAAACCCCCAAAAGGGACCAATAACAGGCAATGTCTCATCCCCATCTGGCAAGGCAGCATATGACACCACAGTCTCCCTCCCCCCCCCACACACACACAGCGGACCCCTCAGCTGGAGCATTCACAGCTATTAATTTAGGCTGACTGCCTAAGTCCTCACCTACACTAGCATAAACCTGCTCTCATGAATTCTGTGTGGACATTTCCACTAAGGTTGACATCCTAGGTAAAGTGGTCCAAGCCAATGGCGTGGAAACCAATTCCCTGGAGCCCCTTGTGAGGGTGGTGGAATGGAGAGAAAGGCCTCTCCTGATGACCTTAACACCCGAGTCAGTTCATATTGAGAGATTCAATCTTTGAGGTAGCTAGGATCCAGGTCATAGAGTACTTTATAGGTTAAGGTCAGCACTTTGAATTGTGCCCGATAGCTGATTGGTAGCCACTGGAGCTGGTTTAATAGGGGTGTAATGTGATCTCTGTATCCCACCTCAGTCAGCAATCTGGCTGCTGCACTTTGGACCCATTGAAGTTTCCTGAGACTTTTCATTGGTAGCCCCACATAGAGTGCATTACAGTAGTCTAGCCAGGATTTCCTCCCCTCCCGCCATTGCCACCATCTTTGTTCTTTTTGATTTTTATGTGAACCGCCCTGAGTTCCCGCTTGGGAAGTAGGAGCGGTATATAAGTGTGAAAAATAAATAAATAAATAAATAAATAAATAAATAAATAAATAAATAAATAAATGTCACTAGGGCATGTGTCACCGTGGCCAGAGCTGGTTTCCTCAAGAAATGGGTATAACTTGCTTACTAGCCTTAATTGTGCAAATGTGCTGTTGGCCACCACTGTGACCTTGGCACCCAGGCTCAAATATGAGTCCAAGAGCACCCCTAAGCTGTGCACCTCTTTTTTCAATTGTAGGGTGACACCATTTAGTACTGGTTGCATCCCTATTCCTTGTTCTCCCTTTCGACTGACCAGAAGCACCTCAGTCTTGTCTGGGTTTAGTTTCATTTTGTTCATCCTCATCCAGTTCATTAATGCAGCTAAATACTCATGTAAAGTTTAGATTGTAGCTCACTTAGAATCTGGAGGTGACGAGAGGTAGAGCTAGGTATAATCAGCATACTGGTGGCACGTAACCCCAAAAGTTCTGATAATCTCTCCAAGTGGTTTCAAATAGATGTTAAATAACATAGGAGGCAGAACAAAACTCTGAGAGACTCCACAGGTCAGCGGCTGTGGTGTCGAATATGAATAACCTAACACCACTTTCTGCATTCTTTCCTCCAGGAAGGACCACAGCCTCCCCCAATTCCCATTTCAGAGTCAGGAGGATGCCATGGTCTGTAGTATCAAAAGCAGCTGAGAGGTCTAGTAAAACCAAAAGTGACATAGATCCCCTATCCATTTCCCTGCTTAAGTCTTCTACCAATGCAACCAGTGCTGTCTCAGTACCATAGCCAGGCCTGAAGCCAGATTGACATGGATACAGACAGTTTATCTCATCCAGGAACCTCTGCAGCTGCGAGGCCACAACCTGCTCTAGGACTTTCCCCAAGGATGGGATATTCAACACTGGTCAGTAGTTGTTCAGTATTATTGGATCTAAGGAGGGCTTTTTTAACAGTGGTTTTACTATTGCCTCCTTTGAGCACACTAGAATCGTGCTCTTCCTAACCGGTCTGCCATACCTTCTGTTGCAGGCTTTTCTGAACCATGAGGGGCAAGGACCTTCATCTCCCCAAGGGTCCTCCTGACCACATCATCTGGCTGTAGGAGCTGAAAGTCATCCATTAATACAGGTCAAACAGGGTTGGTCATTTTATTTACATCTACATTTTGCTTCTCTGAAATTCTTGCAATTTGTTTTTTCAACGTTCCATCTGTTCTCCTTGATTGGGCAGTCAGTAGTTGACTTGAACTACTAAGTTTTTCTTTCATTCATTCATTTTTGATCCAGATGCTCTCAACTGGACCATCATTCATATTCATGCATTTCTATGCAGGACTATGTATTTTTGTTGTATGGATCAAATTCAATTTCCTTTTTATTCTCTCTGTTGTGACAGAACAATCTATATTCCTCAGTTGGCTGTATCCAGTCATGGGAGACATCCCAACAACTTTCAATTATTCCCATCAAGTCAAAGTTACCCTCCTGGATTAAGATTTCCAGTTCATCTTGTTTGCTCCTCATTGGAGATTGTTTGATTTGTGGCTAGGTTTCCTTCCTAATTTTTTTATTGTGACTCTTGTTGGGTCACATTCGAGTTCATGCCTGGTTATGATCTCAATTTACATCTGAGTTGGGCTGCAGCAATTCATCAATTGGCAGCAATTAACCAATGTAATTTATGCAAATCTCATGGAAACACCAATAGGATTCTTGCCAATAACTATTAATCTAAAAATATTAATTAAGTCATGAACATATGTCTACCTTGGGTTAAAAACCTGGGGCTAAATCCAGTTATTTGACCCAACTACAGCAGATCTGTTGAATCAACAGAATTTACCTCACTGTTGCCTAACAAGGTTCCCCTCTGGATGCGTTTATTTTTACTAGGAGTAGCAGTTGGATTCAGTCCTCTGTCTTTAAAGTAAGTCACCAAGTCAAAATCATTGTGTTATATTATTTTCATGCAGTGGAGCCATATCTTTGATTTGCTGACATTTTCCTGGAGCATTCTAAGACCATATGCTAAATTTGAACTTAATTAATTTGATTTAAGCAACATTGAATTCAGCAATAATATAATTACTTGACAGTATATGTCAAAGAATAAGCACAACCCTGCTAAAACCTGGTCTTTCATTAGGCTTAAAAATACAATGGGCCATCATTTTTATTGATCTATAATGACTGATTTGGTTCAATTTAAGCTGGTTTTTGATACACACTCTGCAGGAATATTCTCTCTGGCCATGATACTCTGTGCTTTGAAGAGTGTTAAGAGGAACGGAGTTCATGAGTGATACTCAACTTGCCAATATGAGCATTTTGTACCACTATTTTTTTAAAAAATTGATTGATTGATTGATTGATTGATTGGCTGGTTGCTTTTCTAGGCAGCTTCTTTGCTTGCTTGCTTTCATCATATGCACAGGTTTTAGTGCAATGTTTTTAATGTTTTAATCTTGTGTTTGATTTTTAAATTGTTTCAATACCCTATGTTTTATACATCTTAAATATATAAATTAAATTAAATAATTTAATTTTAAATTAAAATTAGCTATTGTGGGGAGCAGCTCAAAATACATGGGACAGTATTTAGATCTATTTCAAGTAAGTGAACTCACTGCAAAAGCAAAGTGTGCTGCTTATATACCACCCCATAGCATTTCACGCTCTCTCTGGGCAGTTAACACATGTAATAATCAGGCTACACATTGCCCCCAACCCCCACCAAGCTGGGTACTCATTTTACTAAGTTTGGAAGGCTGGAAAACTGAATGAACCTTGAACCTGATACCTGAAATTGAACCCCAGGTCGTGAGCACAGTTACAGTGGCAGGACATCATTTTCACCACTGTGCCACGACGCACTGAAACTTTTTCATTCTTCCTTCAAGTGATGTTTCTTGCATAGCACCATTAACTTGACATCGGATACAAATATCCATGTTAGTACCAATAGCATGCATTTAGAGTTATGCAAATATGTATCAAGCAGCATGGTATACATGCCACTTTTATAGATATCACACAAATATTTGTTCCTCTCTCTTTGCAATAATATTTTCTCTGTTGTCTACAACTACTAGCATAATTTTACACTGAATTATTTAGTGCCAATATTATGACAAATCATGGTTTCCGAACCAGGGAGTGCCTAACACTGATGATGTCTAAAAGAAGGAGTGTGTATTCAAGTCAGCTCCTACATTCTGTCCTCAACATAATGCCTGATGGGCCAAATTACACATGACAATACACTTATGACTTAAAAGTTGAGTGAATCTTTTCTTTAAATATAAACAGCAAGAATTTCAGTGGGTAATCAGGACTGGTAACCTGAGGGGGGGATTACTTCCCACATTGGCAGGCTATGGAAAAATCCTTCCCACACCAGAGCTATTCTTTTCTAAGGAGGGAATTTCTGTCAGTGCCAGCTTGTTCTCCATCCGTGAGCAGAGGTAGCAACTAGACACAGTGGCAAAGCACAAGCCAGCCTAAGTTGCTCACCATGGTATGCAGTATCTGAATCCATTGTACCCAGAGCCAGAGCCAAATGTTGGGTTGCGCCAGGCTCACATGGGGGTGTGATCAGACAAGAAGTAGAATTGCAATTAGAGGTGGGCACAAAACAGAAAAATGGTGTTTCATTTCGTTCCGTTTCATGGCCCGTTTCGCTTCGTTTCCATTTCCTTGAAATGAATTTTTTAAAAAGATTCATTTCATTTTTTATTTTGTTTCTTTTTTCATTTTACCCCGTTCTCACCTCCGCAGGCAAAGGCAGGAATGGGGTCTCTTCTTCTCCCCTGCGGGGATGACAGCGCTGGCGCGCTGTCATCCCCCGCGGGGAAGATCCCTTTAAAGAGACCCCTGTTCCCGCCTCCACATGCATTGAAGCAATGCATTCCTATGGAAAAACGAAAAATGAAGTGAACGAAATGGAAATTTCCATTTTGTTTCATTTCATTTTTCTTTGATGGGTCCCTTCGTTATTTGTTTTGTTTCCTTACAAAACGAATAACAAATAACAAAACAAATAAAAAAATCATTTCGTGCCCATCTCTAGTTGCAATGCATTGTGCTAAAAGGGAGGGTCTCATTCCTGGATGCAATTTCATTAAAAATGAACCCCTCCATGCAGACACCATCTGGTCCCCATCAATCCATCTCTTCTCCGAGAGAGAGAGAGAGAGAGAGAGAGAGAGAGAGAGAGAGAGAGAGAGAGAGAGAGAGAGAGAGAGAGAGAGAGAAGCTTTGCCGTTGAGCCAAAAAGGTTGAGACAGATATGGAACAAGGTCAGGCAGGTTTGCTGAATTCCTATATATCACATCACAATTGGAGAATCCATCAAACTGGACTATGCGCAAGCAAAGATGGAGCTAAATCCCTGACCAATTACACCGTAACTCTGGTTTTTGACTCTCTCCTTCTTCCAGATTATAACAACAACCTTAAAGGAGCAAGTGGACCATGGAAGCAGCAGGGTAGGAAGGAACTTTGCTCATCTGCTGGTGGAGGCAGCTGTGGAAACTGGTAATCACAGCATGCCTGTGAGTGTGTGGCTTGCCTATCCCTGCTCTTAAGGCTTAAATATATTCATTGAAACCATGGCCTGGGAGGACAATTTGACCTCTGTTGCCACAATGTCCATTGTCTGTCTGTTTCTCCTTCATCCACATGCACATAGAAGGTTTTCATGAATTATTATTGGCCACAGTATGGCTATATTGCTTTATGTCATATGGTGATGATGATGTAATTTCAATGCAGAATGGAAAGAATCTGAGATGTGAAAATGTTAAATATGGAAGAAACTAAAATGGACAGATTTGTCCATTCATGCCTAGGGTCTTAAATGCTTTCCTTTTTTAAAAAAAAAGTCTGCCTTTGTTTTTGTTTTGTTTTGTTTTGTTTTTTGTTTTTATTTTTTTGAGAGGCCTCCTGTACCCAGACTAGCTGTGTCTGTTTAATCTGGCCAGTAGAAATGTGTAGAAGAAAATGCTTCTTTTGAAGAATTTCCAAAAATTAACAATTTGCATACTTGGGATGGAATAATTGGAGGGAGGGGTTTAAAATTCAAAAGTGGGACAAAAATTGAATTGTTAACAGGTTGACCCTTCATTTACAGCAGAATAGGTGATGAGCATCTGCAGTCTCAGGTCAGGTCTCATCCATCTCTGAACCATATGCCTCATGGGATGAGAATCTATGCCCCCCTTCTGACTTTCAGGCTAACCTTCCTTGAATAGTACAGCTATCATAAGGATAAAATATTGGAAAAAGAAACATGGAGGCTACGCTTAATTCTCTGAAGTAAAGGCAGCAGAACACTGCAATTGACAGACTTTGTTATTATTATAAAATTATGAAACAGTAAAAAAACAGATAAAATCATAGAAAAATTGACTGGCATTCTATCACAGATACAAGGTTTAACCAAAAACCTAAGTACAGCATTAGTTAAATATTGGTGCCATATGTATGCTGTTCCTAATATAACTTTGTTTTGCAGCTGTAATTGTGTTATTTCAAAATATGCAGCTAATGATAAAAAATTTTGAAAATCCATGGCATTGTTCCCAACGTTGCTATAAGGATCACTAAAATCTGTTTCATCTAGAAGCAAGTTACTTCTATTACCAGGTCTCTGTATTTTGTTAATTTTCCCAGTTCTTTATCTTCACTCCCAGCATCCCCTGTAATTGCAATGTGAATGATCCAGACATTTCCTCCCTTCTATTTCTACTTTGTCTGGTATATTATGCTCGTGGTGTCTGTTTGTTGAATGTGAAAGTTCCACAACAGTTTGACTTGATAATTTTCTGACACCTGTTCTACCCAAAATTTCCATGGATTCTTCTTCTTCTTCTTCTTCTTCTTCTTCTTCTTCTTCTTCTTCTTCTTCTTCTTCTTCTTCTTCTTCTTCTTCTTCTTCTCCTCCTCCTCCTCCTCCTCCTCCTCCTCCTCCTCTAATAACAATCAATCAAAATTAAAAAACATTGACTGGTTTTATATCTATTTAATATTAATGTAGTATATATGCTGTTCCTAATATTACTGTTTGTTGTTGATGCTCCTGCTACTACTGTTATTATTGTTACTATTTTAATAGAGTTTCTCATCTGCATGGAAACACTGGTATTTGTTTTGGATGGTGGGTTGCCCATGGTGATCTGACATGGATCTAGCCTGCAGCAGAACAGGCTATATGTTATTATATTTGTAGGCTGACAGCTGATTGATTTATCTATAAGTGTATGAGGGGATGGGTAACATTTAAAGTGGCTGTATGATCTCAGAAATGCTCTTTTTTTATCTACAAAATACTTAGACCTGTATTTGATTGCATTAAAATGATTGCAGAAGGACCATCACACAAGCAATGACAGAGACTGCTGGAGCTCAGCTCCTCTAAACTCCAGCAGGCTTCGCTTTGCAACGGCCATCTCACACTGCTTATATGGTTGGTCACATGACCGGAGGCCTATAGGACTGGGCAAAAAGTTTACATTTGCCCTTCTACTTCAGAATAGGGTGTGCTATGAGTCATCGAGTTTCCTCAGAGTTATAGCAACCCTAAACAGGGTCTATGAGGGAAGTGAGACAGTGTATTAAAGAAGGCATTGGTTTTTTTTAACCTGGCTGGAACAGGAATTTGAAACAAGGCCTCCTGTGTCCTCCTCCATCACCCTATCTACTGCATCACAGTACTCTCTGAGTAGGTTACCGACCCTCTCCACCAAAGGAGAGGGGAAGGAATGTCGGCATGCCCACTGAGCTAATTTCCAGGATGCAATTCTGCACAACAGGACAATGCCACAATGTGGGTGTCCTTTGTGTATGCGGGGGGGGGGGTTGAGTGTGTGTGTTTTATGATTTAAATTCCCCCTCAAACTCTTCTGTCCGCCTGGACACTGGGCTTGGAATAGACATGTCTCTTTATGCGCTGTATTACCTCATGGCCATTTGCTTGTGGTTAATGAATGCTTGTGTTAGCAGAACACCATGCTGATGCATTTTTCCCTGCCATTGTATGTAACATATTTTCTAATTCTTCTGCTCTATTCAGCGTTTGACCCCAACGATAGGGGATTATGGTATTAACTCTCTACACAGCACACATTCTTTACAGACTTTCACTAAATACTGTAAGCCTGCTGCAGAGTGGAATAAAAGTGAAAGCAGACCGTCTGGTCTTAAGCTGTGTGCACACAGAGGGTCGTGATCCAATTGGAAGAGAAGCAGAATTTTAAAAAGAAAGAGGTTTGACAAAATTTTAATCCTTGTCATTTTCATTTCTCTTACCCTGTGGATTTGGGTGATTTTATTTACACTGTCAGCTTGAGCCTGGGGATTGGAAATCAGGCTTTTATGGAGATTATTAAAAGTACATACAGTACACTAAAGGTTGGACTACTGGTATATGCTACTAAAAATATGAATATGGAATTTCTCAGGGACTGGACATTGACAGGGAGCAATACTGTACTTTGTTTGTTTGTCTGCATTTTTTGTAACCAAAGAGCTTGCAGTAATTGACTGTTTTGCAATAAAGGTCTTGTACCCACAAATATCTTTCAAGGATGCTTTATATCTTTTAGGAGCAACCTAGAGTCTCATTGACTGATTAGACCATGATCTTGGCGATTATCACAAGTGACTCAGCAATGGGGCTGCCTGTTTATTCCAGGCAGGGTAGGGTGAACAACAGACAGAAATTGAACTGGAGGGATTTTATTTATTTTTTATTTATTGGCTAGCATGAGAATGACAAGGAAAGCATCATGAGTCCTATTTTTGCCATGCAGATCTTTAAACAGACTACGTGAATTTGTATCCCTACAGGGTTTAGAAGGGTTTCCCTGACAGAGAGCATCTGTGAAGTGGGGGAGAAAGGGAGGCCATGACCTCTTGATGACTTCTGATGCCATCAATTATTGTTATCAAACTGAATGTGTTCTTTGAGTTGCGATTGTCCAGGACCATTATGTGCAAATCTGCTCCACCTACCAGGGATAGTCCCTGGGGGTTGTGATGGGGGCCTTCTAATAATCTCTCCTGGCTGAAATCATCCAGCACTTTGGGTTTATTTGCCACCCATATACCAATAAATCTATTTTGTCTTTTTTCTCAGATTCAGATGAAATTGTAGAGGGTCTGGAACTTGGAACCAATGATTTCCAAAATCAGGGTTTGACCTGTATCAGACCATTACATTCCCATTTTAAAAGACAAGCTTCAATATTCCCCCATGACTTCTCATCAGGCTGGACCTGGATGGAGAGGGCATTTAAAGAACTCACAAAATCATCCATCCTGGCAAGATGTTGAAAGCACAACAAAATCAGAGATTTGCCTGATGAACAATCGTGACATGATAGAAGTGTAAGTGATTAGGTGGTTTCTCAAGGGGCGATGGCATTCATCCACTTCTAGGCACTCTCGAGTTGTGACGGACACCTCAAATCCTGACCTGTGTGCCGTAAATTCATTACTACCAGTCTCCCCTATCCTGACAGATGGTCAGTGGGGACAGTGGCCTAGTTCACTTGCATTTGTTCACCACCATGCAACTGCAATGTCAGGTGGCCATTAGCATTTTTAAGCATTATTAATTACTGTCAGATGCTAGTTAGTGAAATAATCTATCTATCTATCTATCTATCTATCTATCTATCTATCTATCTATCTATCTATCTATCTATCTATCTATCTATCTATCTATATGATATGTATTTAATTGATTTAAAGATGGAGTCTGTAAAAGTGCAAAGTCACAGTGACTCAATGTGTAGTTTTTTCTAAAGGGGTACAGATGCTAAGAATTAACATAATGAATTTTGGCTGATGCAAGGGGTTGCAAATAGCTACGAGGTAATGCCATTTATGATTGGACAGACACGTGTATAAAAATGTTCTGTAAATCATTGTTCATTGGGCCTTCTGTGAGTAAGGCACCCACTTTGTTTCTCTAACATATATTTTGTCATATGTACTAAATGCTGTTATGCTGTTGAATAGAGATGGGCACGAAACGAGCGATTTTTCGTTTTCGTTTTCGTTTTTTCATTTTGTTACGCAACAAAAATGAAATGAATTTTTTTTAAAAAAACAAAATGAAAACGAAAACGAAACGACCAAATTTGCTGTGTTTTTCGTTTTCGTTGCAGCAGATGCATTGAACTAAAAAGAATGCTAACGAAACAGCAATTTTTTGTTTTCATTTTTGTTTTTTCGTTTCGTTACCTCATGAAAACGAAAATGAACCAAAACGGACCCCTAAACGACCAAACGACAAACGAAACACTGTTTTTTTGAGTCGTGCCCATCTCTACTGTTGAACTTTGTATACGTTCTGTGATACTGTGATATATTTTTGTACAGTTTGTAATATAGCTGTTTGGTTTTAAGAAAACTCTGTCTCTGGCTAACTATTTATTCAATAAGTATTGCTTCGGCTGGCTGATCAAATAGCACAAAACTCTGACAATTACAGGTAGAAGATACCCCTCAAATAAGAAAAAAGGAAAGTGTTATGCAACAAGTCAGATGTGTGTCTTTTTCGTTCAGTATTGCTGATATTCTACACTCTCCAAAAATTGTCATTTAGCCTCAAAACAACCAGCAAAACATATACAGGACGGAGGGTGAACAAATGAGCTAAGAATGAGCCCAAGGGGACTTGCATTGGGGTGGGGGATGCTCATCAGGAGAGGACCTTCTCTCCATCCCGCCACCCTCACAGGTTCGTCTCATGGGAACCCATGAAAGGGCATTCTCGACTGCTGCACCCAGACTCTGGAACTCCCTCCCATTAGAGGCCAGGACTGCCTCATCTCTGTTGTCCTTCCGGAAACAGGCAAAGACCTTTCTCTTCAGGCAAGCTTTCCCTAAATGATGAACTACCATTATGTGTATTTTGAATCTATAGGTTCACATAGACTTTGTGTTCATAATAGGCATGACCAAACTTCGGCCCTCCAGATGTTTTGGTCCGCAACTCCCACAGTCCTTTGTCATTGGCAATCTAAGCTTAGAATTCTGGGAGTTGTGGTCCAAAATATCTGGAGGGCTGAAGTTTGGACATGCCTGGTTTATGACTACTTATAACTGTGTTGCTTTAATGTAATGTTTGTCTCTTAATGCTGTAAGATGTCCCTCAATTCCTTGTTCCCAAATACTTGGACATGTCTTAATTGTACTGGACTGTATATTATCCCTCATTACTGTAAGCCGCCTTGCGTCCTTTTCCAAGGAGAAAGGTGGGGTAAAAATACTCTAAAATAAATAAATAAATAAATTATAAGTCTTCTGTCCCTATTGCCAACATGGACACTGTAGAGATGTCATATGCCCCAGACATCGCCAGGAGAAGGAGCAAACAAGTGCAGTCCACTGCTGTCTTGGCAACTCTGTATAGAGTCTGGGCAAAAGACTCTCATCATATGCCACCCAGTTCCAAAAATGGGAGATCCTCAGATTTTAAGCAGGCACCTTCTGCATCCACACCAAAATCTGTGTTGTTCATCCCCAGACACACTGTGTTCCACTGGAGTGATTTCTCCAGTTGGTCTGGTGTGTTCACAAGTATACGCAAATCTATCCAAGTCCATGCATGGGCGGGTCTTCCCAGAGCTGACAGGGACAATTACCCATTGGATGAGTGTCTGTGAAAATTCTCAGTCATCCAGGTGCGTTTATCTGGAAGTTGAGTCATGGCTACTGGACTTCTTTTTTGAGAGATAGAAACGTTTTGCTGCTCATCCGAAAGTAGACATGGGCACAACCAGAAAAAATGATGTTTTGAGTTTTCGTTTGTTGGAATGGGTCCGTTTCGGGTCGTTTCTGTTTGTCATGAAATTTTTCAAAAATTTGTCATTTCCGTTTGTCGTTTGTCGTTGCCACCACGATTTAGCGCGATTTGACTTCCCAGAGCATAGGGGCGTCCCGCAATCAGGGCCAGCGCTAGGTGTTTTGGCACCCTAGGCAACGGGTGGGGCGGCGAGGGGGAAGTGCGGGTGGGCAGCGGTGGCGGGGGGCCATGGGCGGGCGGTGGTCGCGGGCGGGCGAGTGGGCGGGCGGCAGCGCGGGCCACAGGCGGGTGGTGGCGCGGGCGGGTGGGCGAGTGGGCAGTTAGGATATCACTTAGGACAGAGGTTCTGTTCTTGGCTTGCCCCCCAAATGTGTGTGTGTGTGCAAGCAAATTGAAGTTGGGAAAATAGAAAATAAATGGTAGTATATAATATATTTTTAAAATAAATCACCTCCCACTCCCAGTCGAACCTCCCCCTTTATCCAATATCAGAAAAAAATCCTCAAACTGCCAGAGAAGAAATAAAGAATAAACTGCTATTCCCTTCAGCAGACAAAGCTGCAGGGAATCAAAGAAATTATTTTCTAAATTCAATTCCCTCCCTGCCTGCCTAACTTATATTCTAAAGCCTCCAGCCTCCCTCCTCAATCTTGATCGGATCACACCAGCACCAGCAGCCAGCCCTCCTCCCTCAACCACATCCATACACCCGACTGTGATTTCTGGAAGGTGCCTTGGCTTTTTATGCCCTCCAAGACATCCAGAAGTGTCAGTCAAAAACCTGGCGATGCCATTGGTGGAATGGTTAAAAAAATTGCATGGTCCCATCCCATGCCCAGCCCAAATGGGCAGGTCTAAAAAAATAAAAAATAAAATAAAATAAAATAAAATCAATACGACATTTTATTGCTATAAAAAACCCACTGCCGCTACTATAAAAATTCAGGCATTTAATATAAATAAATTTCACATGTTTCTGTGGTGATTTGGTGTGTTTTTTGACCACGATTTCAAAAGAAAAATTGTGGTCACCATTTTGGATCCCCTGCACCGCATGGCATGCAGCAAGACAGACGACGAGGATGACCCCCCCCAGCCTGGTGCAAGCAGCCCAGGACAGGAGAAGAGGGGGGAAAGGCCGGGGACCCCCAGAAACCACCCCTCTGGTAGGTGGCAAAGCCTCAGGCAGGCATATTTTCGCCTGCCTTTTTGGCTGGGAGTCGGGGGTTTTTAAAAAAACTTTCAAAAACTTTTTCTGTGCTTCGCATCGCGCGATCGCCACGATGCCACAAATGGAAACGAAAAACCCGACCAAATTTTTCTTTTTTCGGTTCGAGTTCGAGTTCTGATGGCTTAATTATTGTTACCGTTTCCGTTACGTAACGGAAACGATAACCGAAAACAGAAATGACAATTTCGCCGAGTCGTGCCCATGTCTATCCGAAAGGATGAAGCTGTTTGGATGAGCAGCAAAATGTTTCTATCTCTCAAAAAAGAAGTCCAGTAGCCATTGGATGAGTGAAAAGAGGATGGGATCCTTCCTTTGCCTAAGGCTCTGCTACATCGCTATCTAGCGGCTGGTTAGTACATTCAGATCCTCTTTGCTCATTACATCATAAAGGAGAGAGGCTTCACAGGCCCTCCCCTCTGGTTATTCAGCAAGATACCAAGAATTTTGGTCGTTGTGAATGAACAGGCTAATAAGAAATCAGCTAGGAAAATAACATTTTTGCTGTGGTTGGAGCTATGAGAGAGCAATGGGGAACATATTCAAACTTTAGGGAACTGATATAATTCAATGATCAACAGGATATGATCAAATGAACAGTCTTTTTAGCCCTGATGGTCACTCACAAAGCCAGTCAACATGCAAGCAGGACCATGCCAAACCAGTCACATCCTCTTGCATCTCATCATGAATCACAAACGTATAGACAGGGAGGGAGGGAGGGGGCTGCAAGCCTTCCTGTATCGCAGTGCTCTCACTATGATGGTCCATGCACTGGTTGTCTCGACATTAGACTACTGTAGTGCTTCCAAGGGCTGCCTTGGAAGTTAATGCAGAGGCTCCCGCAGAATACTGCAGCTAGACTACTATGGGGTACCAGAAGATTCCATCATATTACCCTGACTCTGGCTGCCCTGCATTGGCTGCTGATCCATTACCGCATTGACTTCAAGGTCTTAATGTTGACATACAAAGTCCTAAAATTGGGAGCCTTATGACGCAGTGGTTAAATGCCTATACTGCAGCTAAAACTGTGCTCATAACCTGGAGTTTAATCCCAGGAAGCTGGCTCATGACTGATTCAGCCTTTTCTTCATCCGAGGTCAGTAAAATGAGTACCCAGCTTTGCTGGGGGGGGGGGCAATGTGTAGCCTGCATAATTAAATTGTAAACCGTCCAGAGAGTGCTTGAAGTGCTATGGGGCAGAATATAAGCGGAACACTTTGTTTTTTAAAAAATGGTTTGGGACCTTCCTATATATCAGAGCGGCTCCTATCCCAGAGTTCTGCCCTTGTCACTCATTTGTCACAGGCGGTTCATCTGAGGGTGTCGACACCGAGGGAGGCTCGCAAGTCAACAACAAGGGACCGGGTCTTCTCGGTGGCGGCTCCTAGATTCTAGAACCAACTCCCCTCGGAGATCAGCCTGGCCCCCTCATCATTGATCTTCAAAAAAGATTGAAGACTTGGTTATTTCAATCAGTTTTTGCTGGTTATTAACTGTTACATTGTGTTGCGTTACTGATGTTGTGATCTAATCTCGTCTGACATTAGCTTATCATATTTACTTTTGATTTTTATAAATGATGTCATTTTAGTTGTTTTTGTTTGTAATATTATTGCTTTTTATCCTTGTATCTATATTTTGCAACTGTTTGTTTTATGATGTAAACTGCCCAGAGTGGCCTTCTGCCAGATGGGTGGTATATAAATTGAATAAATAATAATAATAAATATAAAAAGAAAGTCTTTGCACATGCATCCTGCATGTGCGAAGGCTCCATGGGACTGGAAACGATTGCAGCGCCCATTTGCCTTCACATATGTCATTTGTACATTGAAAGGTTTTTCGGACAGAACACTTGTGCTGTACGTAAGGGGTAAGTCAGCACAATCTACTCATATTTATGTTGCACAACAATGGCTGAAATCTTTCTGTGTGTGTAGTATATCATGTTATAATAGACCCATTGGAGCAGTGGGGATTTGGTGAGTCAATATATTCCTTCGTATTATTGATTCAAATGGCCCTTCTCTGACTGTGATTTACTTTGATAAAGAAAGCCATAACTAGAGTAGGCCCATTTGAATCTATGGAACAGATGGAGGACCTGATGCTGAATCCCCATAGATACACTAGAGTAAATCACTCTAGCATGGATTACTATGCTAGAGCAATAGGATTTCAGCCTATAAATGAGTTGAGAATCAGAGTCCTTACTCAAAAATATTCAAATATAATGACACTTAATCCATTTGGTTTTGCACAATTAACAGTTGGGAGGTAATGTACATCTTTCTTCTTCAGACAGAGCATTGCTATTGTCAAAATATTTAGGTATAAAGGAAAATTATATCAACATTGTGATTTTGAACACCCTTAAAACTGCTTCCACATGTCAATCTGATTGGCAATGGCAATGGAGAAAGAATAACCCCAACAGGAAGCACTTTACCAACACTACAGTATGTGTTTCACTGGAGACTATCAAGTAGAAACATGTTTACATGACACCAGTACATACATTTATAGTTAAGCATTTTAATTCAGTAAACTAAGTGAGGTAGGCTTGATTATTTTTATGCTTTGCCAAGGAGCAACATATGTAGCTTAGGGATGAATTGAAAGACAGAATTTAGTTACAGTTTTACACCAGCTCACTGCAATCAGTGTCAAGTTCTGTGGCCAGTTGCTATGGGTCAAGAAGTCAGTGTAGGCATTTGATGTTGCATGACAAGTTGTGTAACAGTGTGGAACTGCAAATGCCTATGCTGATTTCTTAACTGGTGGTAAATCACTGCTAAGATCTACAGTATGCCAAATGAGTGGGAATAACGCACAAGATTCTGGCTGAGATGAAATGAATAGATGCATCACCGCCTCCACCCCCAACTCCCATAACTTATTCTCACCAAGTACCTTATGAACTGAGGTAAGTTGAGAGAGGCAGTTCCACAGGTAGCACTATATATGAACAATGAGCTTACCAACTATTCAACATCTGTTTGAGAAAGTTAAAAGGCTCAGTTCCATTCACATCCATTCCAAGGTGGAAGGAGAACACCCTCCACCAAGGCCAATTACTACCTTCTCAGGAACCACCACAGACTGTAACAACCCCAATGAAACCAGAGGTGGCTGTTCTTGCATTGTTAAAACCGTACCAGAGGCAAAACTTGATGTGGGGAGGGTTGTTCCTCCTTTTAAAGGAGAAAAGTTACTGTCAGAGTCTTCTTTTTTCCTCTGGGAAAAATAGGCAATGATGGCCAAAATGGTGGTACAGTTTCACTTTGCAGCCTGCATGTTGCCCACATCTGCTGTAGAGGGAAATCAACACACCCAGACCAGAGTAATGTGCATCCATATTTGACTGTTGGAATAGATATTACTCTTATGTGTACCTCAATGGAGTTGATGTCTTTAAAATTCATCAAGCCTATTTGGCTGGCAATCCCAGTGGAATATATTGTTTCCAGCAGTGAGACACAAAGGGGTAGACTACAGTATAGCCAACTTGACTATACAAGTGAGGTAGCAATCACCCTTCACAAATTAACTAGTATGGATTCATATGTGTATTTTCCCCACCCCTTAAATTATCTGTTTTATTGATAAAAACATTATACAGTGTGACTTTTACCATTTTAAGCATACAATTCAACATACATTTGCTTTGAATCCAGTCCCTTTAAACTCAGGCTGGGCCTTCTATTATCCCTGCTGAGTTAGGCTGCTTTCACAGGACCCCTAAAATCCGCTGCAAAATGCACACAGATGCGGAGCATAAAATTGTTTTCCCACCAGCAGCGGACTTTTAAAAAAAAAGTACGACCACACCCACTTAAGCGCACCCCAGCGCATTTTACAAGTGCCTGGTCTTGAGGAAGTAAAAATGTTTCCGATGTGGATTTTAAAGCTGTGAATGCCTGGCTCTCCTCCACCTTCTGTTTGTTTTTGTTGTCCTCCCCCCTTTAAGAGACAGGAATCCCTAACGGGCTTCCTGTCCTACTACAACTAGCTGCTGCTGAGGGCAGGCGGAGGTGAGCCTGCATTTTTTTTCTCCCTCCCCTCACAGCAGACAGAACCAATAGAATCAGAGTGCAGGAGGGTGGGAACACAGGAAGCAGAACAAAAACCACATGATCTCTGGTTGGGGGGATCCGAATTTAAGTTGCCAGCGGATTTTAGGGGTCGTGTGAAAGCAGCCATAGATGTCTCAGGTACAGGAGCACCAGGGGCTGAAAAATAGCTCTTGCCACTGCTGCCACCAAGACAGGAAGGTTTCTCCCGGGAGCTGAAGGGGCAACTACTGATTTTGCTTCTGGATACTTTTTAAGGCTGGCATAACCCTAGAAACTGCTTCCACATGTCAATCCGATTAGCAGTGGCAATGGAGAATGAATAACCACAACAGGAAGCACTTTACCAACTATAGAGTATGTATTTTACTGGAGACTAACAAAGTGGAAACATTTTTACATGATACTAGTATATACGTTTATAGTTAACCATTTTAATTCAGTATGCTGCAGATATGAATTTAAACTTGAAAAATAGAATTCTGAATCTTCACACTGCTCATTGCTTTGTATGGGAATTTAAAATGGCAGTAATTTTTGATGGCCTTTTTGTGTCCATATATGAAATTTAGAGACATGTAAACTCTTGAAAGAGAACTATTCCTGCCAACCAAAGAAAAGAGGGTCCAGAGGGTTTTTTTTTGTCCTTGATAATTTCAAAATATCAGAAATTCTTTTTTATATAATTACATGATGATAAGGAGCACTGTAGTACCTCTTTAGATGTTAAAATATGATGGATCTCATGCACATCCAACCAATGGATTCTGCAGTACACTTTTAATATTTGCATTATATATCTTTTAATTTTTTTCTTCTACACCATGTTGGTGTCTGAGATTTGTGCATTACATAAAAATTAGTTTGCCAGGCAGAACAAACACAGTAGGCAACAGTAAAAGTCAAGCATATCCTGAAAAACTGGGCTTAAAGTATAAAGGCATTGTTCAGTTATTAAGTCATGTCCAACTCATCATGACCTCATGGACCAGAGCATGCCAGGTCCTCCGGTCTTCCACTGCCTCCCGTAGATTGGTCAAATCCATGTTGGTTGCATCAATGACACCACCCAACCATCTCATTCTCTTCGGTCCCCTTTTCCTTTTGCCTTCAATCTTTCCCAACAACAGGGACTTTTCTAAGAAGTCCTCTCTCTTCATGAGGTAACCAAAATACTGGAGCCTCAGCTTCAAAATCTGTCCTTCTAGTGAACATTCAGGGTTGATAAAGGGATACCACCACTTAATAAAAATGTAACCACTGTTTACTAAAATAAGGCTCTTCCAAATAAACAACATATATAAAGGTCTGTGAGGATTCTCAGTCATCCAGGTGAGGTTATCTGGAAGTTGAGTCATGGCAATGGGACTTCTTTTCTTGAAAGGTTGAAATTTTCGCTGCTCATCCAAGCAGCTTCATCAATCTGAGGGAAGTTAGTGGCAAGACCTGCATTTTATAGTTCACCTTGATTTCACACTACCCTGGTCTGAATAGGTTCATTAAGTGAGCAGTGGCCTGAATAGGGTAGTTAAGTGGACAATGGCCTGAACAAATATAAAGAGAAAGAAATGATGGGGGGGGGGAATGGTGTAAGTTTCTTGCTGATAGGATGAAGGAAGGAGACAAACAACCTAAAAGTACCACCAACACCAGCAAAAATTATCCTTAAAACTCTGATCAGGCTGATCTGCTGAAATTCTTGCCCATTCCAGGTAGAGAGATGATAGCTATAAAAGGCAAGTATTGTGTATGTTTCTGAAATATACACATTTACAAGAGAAAAAGTGAATGAGGAGGGGCTGTTAAAATTAATAAGAGAAAAGGTTTCTCACTGTTCAATTCAATCAACCATTATCAAAACTCTCACTGCAGCATTGTCAATGAACTGCTTCTAACATCTAAAGCAAAGTAAGAGAACAAAGAACTGCATGGCAGAACTGAATACATGCCTTAAATAACATTACACCATCCATCCCCACAAGCCTTATGAGTGGCATATATTGGTGAGATTCTCAGCCGGGGTTGCAGAGTAGAGCTGTCAATGAACAAAGCCTAATTGTCCACCTTGCAACCACCATCCTCGCATTTTCCTTTATGGGGTGCTGTCTTATAACACTGTGGAAACACAAACTGGGTTTATTTTAGTCACAAACCACACATTTGATCTGAAGGAATCAAGATTCATTTTGAACCTGCTTTGGACAAAACAAAAATCCACTTTGGATTTGGTTCAAATGGACCTGATTTGGTTTAAAGATTCAGCTGAATCGGAGGTACAGTCCTACTTGAAATGTTCAGTGTCCTTTATTTTCCTGGTTGCTTCCATCAGCAAATCCAAATGTTCCTTCCAACATCAGTGTTTTCTAACCAGCCAAATATCCTTTCCTCTCCACTCCCCCTTTTCTCATGTGTCAGTTACTCCAAAATATGGGGTTTTTAAAACTGTAGAACATGATGTAAATATATACTCATTTGCATAAAATCAGAACCTTCTAATACCTACCTTTTTAAAGAAACTAGCAGGATCATTTTCCCCCCAACTGATTTGGTAAGAGAATAGTTTGTGTTATATTTTGTTCCAGTCTTATTATTATATAAAACATTGTATTGTTTATAAAAAGCCAAGGAAGGATCATGCAAATAAATTTGTTCCAACCTCAGGCATTAAAGACATAACACATAAGCATTCTTATTTCAAGGAACAAATGCCTACCAGTCAAAACTTGATAAAGATTTGGTGGCTGAAACATATTTTTAATTAATTTTTTTTTACTTTAATTATTTTTTAAGATGGAAAGTTTTTGCAAACACTTTCTGCTCCTGTTGACCTCTGTATGTGATGTGCTTAAACTAGGTTTATATGGAATTTTTTTCTACTGGTCTATCAATCTATTGATAGATGTTTCTCTGTATATAATTCTATTTAATTTACTATGAAGTGAACATGCATGTATATCATATAAATATTAGATGTATGTTGCAGTAACTTGGAACCATTTGGTTTTGGTTTAGATTCCTGGTTGCCCCCCCCCCCCCCGCCATCCCACCCCATGATTTGATTGAAGATTAATTGAGGGTGTCTAGTTTTGCAAGATGAACACTGTATTTGGAATCTCTCAATATTTCATTAGACTTCTGTGTCACATAAACAAGATACTACTAGCATACAAGTGAAGAACTGAAACCTACCCAGATCTCCTGGGATACTTTCCACATGCCAGTCTTCACCTAAGATGTCTAAATTGGCATCTCATAAGAGCTAAGGATGAGGCTATTGCCCTCAATATGGGATTCCCTGATTGCAGGCCTCATTCTGCACAGGTTCTGCGTGCTTTCAGCTCCCATAGACCTTACAGGGAAGCCTTTTCCCTCCACTTCCTAGAGCAAGCTCGTCATCTCGCAGGATTGGACCTTTTGTCCTTAATACTGTCTCATTCCCATTATGCTCCCTTTTGCACACAGATTATCCCTTGGCATTATTCTCATTACACCACTTTGCCATCCCCATTATGCTCTTTACCACTGATCTGCCCATCTTTTCGATTTAATTTCCTTGGTTTAAAAAAAATAGGTATATGAATTTTAACAAACGTTTCTACTGCAGCTAAAGCAAATCTTTGCAAGTTTTTATAATGTACGATGCTCAGTCTTGTACCTGTTGGCTGGTACCATCTTTTCTGTGAATTCTAAAGACAAAAATACCAAAGATTGTACCAATCACAACTCCAGTAACTGCTACTGCTACTGCTGGGTGCAGAGAACAAGAGCAGCCTTTACCATCTGGGGACATCTAAACAGTGCAGAGGACTAGTACAAAATTTTGCTGGTGCTCAATTTGACAATACACAGTTGGAGACACTAATGATTTGACGTGGTACAAAAAAGTTCTTTTGCTCTAGAAACAATGGACTCATTTAAAACAGAAAAGCCCATTCCAAATGACATTTCCTTTACTATGTCAACTTTATGAGCTTGTCTTTAATGTATCCAAGACTTGGCTAGGAAGACAAGTCATGCCACTAGTCCATCTAGGAGTACTATTAGCTTTGATTGGCAGTATCATTGTAGGGAAAATTGTAGTGTTCCCTGGACATGCTTGCTACTATCTGCTGGTTTCTCCTGCAAGTAGTAATGAGGTCCGACCCTCCTTAGCTTCCAAATTATGATGACAGCAGTGTGTCCAAAGCAATATGAGGACATTACAAAGGTTGGGCACCGATGTCTCCAGAGTGAAAGGCTTGATCCTGAATCTATACTCTAGATCAGGGGTCCTCAAAGTTTTCAAACAGTGGGCCGGTCCACCACCACCCAGACACCACTGGGGGCCGGATCACAGTCCAAAAGCAGCTGCGGAGGCTTGCTTGCTCACAAAAAGGGGGTAGGTGGGGGGGGGTTGCAATTGGTCCTGGGGGCCGGATTCAGGACCTTGGGGGGCCGCATCCGGCCCCGGGGCCTTGGGTTGAGGACCCCTGCTCTAGATGATGATAGATAGATAGATAGATAGATAGATAGATAGATAGATAGATAGATAGATAGATAGATAGATAGATAGATATCTTAATTGCTGTTAGTGGCTGTTCTTCAGCCCTCCCACCATCATACCCATTGGCCAGACCAGAACTCTCTACAGCTGCTTCTCATCTCATCTACCTTCGCCTTCTTCCGTCACCTCTGAGGTGCAAGAAGGCTCAACTTGGACTGGCAGAGGAAACAATAAACTCCACTGTTCATGACAGTAAAAACTAGGACATAATGGGAGGAAATTGCATACCACTGAACATGACAAGTAGTTTATGTGGGACCACGCCTACCCTTGCCATAAGAGTCAGCCATAATTCATGACATTTCTATCAAAGAAATACAATGGGGAAAGCTCCTCCTCAGAGTTACAGAGTATATGTTGTTTTCCTGATTACTGGGATACAGTCATGGACAACAGTATAAAATGAATCTGTATAAAGGTATAGATTGTCCACAGCCAGTGGGAGTTGTCCCGCTTTCATGAGCTATGAATATGAAGAAAATATTTTTTTAGAAAAAGATATCCTAAGTGGTCTTTTTCTTGTCTTGCCTTTGGGATCTTGGATGGAATGCTACGAGGCCTGGCAGGCAAAAAAATTAAGAGCATGAATTCCTGCAGAGAACAATGCAGTTGTCAGGAAAATACAGGAATTTGGACAAGGTTAGGAAACAGAAAATATTCTATTTACTTTGGGGCAGCATATATTCTCTGCTCCCATTAAGATCATGGCATCAGACTATTGTGTGGGAAAAAGAGCATAGTGGAGTGAGTAATGTTTATAGACTCTTCTTCATATAGAAGGGATTTTGAAAACATTTCATATCCCCGATGGCCGGGAGAGTGTTCTGCCCTTAAACCAGCCAAGTGTCCTTTGGCTGACCATGCAGGAATTGGCATTACTGATTGCCATGCCAAACTTGTATGCTCTTGAGCATCTTCCAACAACCTTTTATATAGATTCCCATTAAAGGGCAGATGTTCTATTTTAGCACATTTTATATTTTATGTTTTCTTCTACTTTACGTTCTGGCACATGGGATGGAAGAGCAGATAGCTGAGGAAAAAGCAATTTAGTGAGGTGTGCCTTTCTTTACATTTTGTACGCCATATGTTGTCACCAAAGAGACATACAGCAGTACCCCAACTTAAGAGCAGCTCGACTTAAGAGCAATTCAACTTAAGAGCAGAAAACTGTTGGCGTTTTAACTGCTGCCATACAAAGTTTAGATGTGGTCTGCTCAACTTACATTTTTTTCCTTTTTTCCTTTTTTCATCTCCCCCCCCCAAAAAAATTTTTTTTAGGTAGGTACCCCGACTTAAGAGTAGTTCGACTTAAGAGCATGCATTCAAAACAGATTAAATTCATAAGTTGAGGTGCCACTGTATATGACAAGAGTATGGATCCTGCCCTATGAAATATAATAATAACCAGGTAGTCAATCCTGGCTTATGGAAGATGTTTTCAGGAGAGAACATACTCAAAAGTGGTTTTTATCATTCCCTTCTCGCTCAAGGCCACCCAGTCTGGTTCCTCAGGAATGCGCAGTGGAGAATCCAACTAGCAACCTCCGGCTCTGCAGCCATATACCTAAATCGGTATCCAGCTAGCTTCTGAAATACAGCGGTACCTTGTATAAAGGAATTAATTAGTTCCAAATGAAATTCTGATAATAAATTTTCCTTTTTTACAAAATTCCCATAGGAATGCATTGAACATGGAGTAATCCCCTAATCGTGACCATTTTTATGTTGTACGGATTTGCTCCATAGGCCATTCTGTTAAGCAAATTCCCCCTATCTCCGGAACTTTTTATGTTGTACAGATTTTATGTTATACAAACTGTTTGTTATACGAGGGTCCACTGTATAATGGAAAATAGACAATGTGCTCTTAAGGGAAGGGGCCTTCAGAACACTCTGCACCAAAACAGAATTATTCTCTTTATAGTAGAGATGGGCACGAAATGAACAATTTTCCGTTTCCATTTCCGTTTTTCGTTTCGTTACGTAATGAAACAACAAACGAATTTTGTCTCTAAAATGAAACAAAATGAACAGAAACACCGGAAATTTTGTTGTGTGTTTTGTTTCCGTTACCGCAATATGAGTGAATTGCTTAAAATCCTAAAAAAAAATCACAAAAAATGAAATAAATGGTAACGGAATGGTAACAAAATGAATGAAAATGAAAATGAATTTTTTGCAAAAATTCACAAAAAAGAAACAAACCGAAACGGACCCTCCAAACGACAAACGACAAACAAAATGCCAATTTTTTTATTTGTGCCCATCTCTACTTTATAGCAAGTATATTGTGTATTTCCCTCTCCTCCTCCCCTCCCTCTCCCTCTCCCTCCCTCTCTCTCTCTCTCTCTCACACACACACACACACTGTGTGTTTGTGTGTATGTGTTCATGAGTGGCAAATGGATCTGCATGAATTTCATGACTGCTCACACATTTTTACAATCCTATAATTTTTTCCCAAGTCTATAATGGAAAGACCACCTTTAGGCCACAGTCTGCCATGAAGGCAGCTTGTGTGGAATATTTGGAATAAGTTTCAACACTTTTTGGCATCCGAGTCATGAGCCCATATGGGCCATTGCTTGCAAAATGTTGCTTTTTCATACCAGGAAAGGAAGAGAGATGATGGTACACTGATTTGACTTCTTTGGTGCTATTTGTTTTTGCCAGAGTTGCTTCCCTGACACACTCCATCATGGATCATCCTGTCCCAGTTTTCTTTTTTCAGAAAGAAAAATAATATCGAATACTTTCCAGACTGGTAGCTGTTAAGAAGCATTCTATCTATCTATCTATCTATCTATCTATCTATCTATCTATCTATCTATCTATCTATCTATCTATCTATCTATCTATCTATCTATCTATCTATCATCTAAACAATCCAATGCACAAAACAGTGGATCTGTTTCTAAATGTTTTTCCCTACTTTAGCTTGAACAAGAGCTAAAAATATTGCTTCACTACACAGGTAGGAGCTTGTTTGTTTACTGATGGGACTCACTATATGAGCTCTATCTGACAAGATTCCTGAAGGCAGGCAAAAAAAGTATCCTCAAGACTCCAGGTTCACTGCTAGCAATGTTCAGCAACCATTTCTTTTCCATATTTCCCCTATATAAGCAACTGGCAATAATTTAATAATAACCGCCCAGAGTAGCTGTGTATCTAGATGGAATGGTATATAAATTAATTAAATAAATAAATAAATAAATTTTCCTGTGGAAAATGCATGAGTGCTACAGTTCGTAAGATATGTGTGAAAACAAATGACATGGGTGACCTCGCAAAAGCTAAAGAGGTTGAGATCTGGGCAATACTTAAATCGGAGACTAGCTGTGCAGAAGCAGTAAATTGCTTTCAGTTATGTGGCAGAAGAAAGCTAGGGAAATCTGTTGGGTTTTGGAGGATTGTTATATAGGGCAGAGGTAGGAACTAATCATTCTGTGGATGTTTTAGGCTTGGGACTCCCATTATTCCCCATAATTTGCTGTGCTACACAGAACCAGTGGGTGTGGGAGGGCAAAATCGAACACCCCTATTTTAAGGCAACACCTGGATTGAGTCTTGCATTTGAGAAAGGTGTTTTACAATCTGAGGAGACTCAAGTGATGAGAAGATTCAACTGCTAGACTGCATCTTGACATAAGTACATAGTCAAAGGAGAATGGAGAAGATGGCACTCATAACAGCAGAGAGAAGGCAAACTACCTGTGAGTGGAGAACAGAGAGCCATTTTGTAATGAAAGAGCTAGAGAGACAGAGAGAGTTTGAGAAGTGGAGTTTCCCATGATATACTAGTAGCATTTTGAGATATCTTTTTGAATATTATTGGAGTAGTGCTCTTTCCATGGCAGTGGGTTTTTCAGTGCCTTAAAAGACTAAGTCATTTTATTTAACAATGCCCCTTAGAGAAGCAAAAGTAAGGGTGTAACAGAAAATACAGAATAAATACGGTGTGTTGTAGTAGTAGTAGTAGTAGTAGTAGTAGTAGTAGTAGTAGTAGTAGTAGTAGTAGTAGTAGTGCCAAGACCAAAATCTGTTCAGTTGTATAGAGGAAAGGGAAAAATTGAGAGGAATGCCTGTAATTATAGCATTGAGCTTTTTGCTAAGAGATTAATAGCTATGGAAGGAATTATAGAACTGGTCATTTTTATTCTAGAATGATGTGTACTTGGAGAGGTGGTGATGTCCTGCACCTGTGGCTAGTTTTTCCAAAAAAAAAAAAAAAACAAGAAAGAAAAGAAAGAAGAAGGAAAATAATTTATTTTCCCAAGGTTTATGAAATGCTGATATTTTCATTTCAACTCCCCAAAGTGACATCTGCTTACTTGAAGTGTTGCAAGTTGGTCACCTAAACCCAAATTATTTAGAAATCTTCAGCGAAAGCGTACCATAAGTACATACCACCATAGATATCTTAGTCAAAGTAACACTTCAGAAATCCCTGCAAAGCTATGGCTGATCCTAAAGGAGATCTGGGGGGGGGGGGGCATTTTGTAAACATCTTTTTGTGTTACCATAATCTTCCTGGAGTAAAATGAAGACAAATATGTCTAACAGTGACGGTAATACAGAGACAGAGCAATTAGTTATTCAACTATCTGGGTTCATCCATCTGGCCTCATTTTGAAAATGTTGCCATTAGAGATGGGCATGAAATGAATTTTTTGTTTCTTTTTTTTTTGTTTTTCATTTCATTTCCTAACGAAACAAAAATGAAGTACTTAAATGAAATGAAATGTTTCGTTCCATTTCATTTTTTGTTTTTAATTTTTTGACAAGCGGCACATGCCGGCTTCCCCCCTCCCTGATCAGCACTTGGGGGGCAGCCGGCAGGGCCCCATGCACCAGCTGATCAGCACTTGGGGGCAGCTGGGCCGGTGCCAACTGGGCCATTTTTAAAGGGGTCCAGCTGATGACAGCTTGGCAGGATCCCTTTGAAAATGGTTGGGATGGCAGTTCGGTGCTCTCGCACTGGCATCTAGCACTGGTGCCCGATTGGGGGGGGGGAGCATGGGCTTTTTAAACTTTTTTTTCACCACTGAACCAAGCACCAATGGCGGTCAACTGCACTTCTTTCAATGGTGAGAAAAAAAGGTTTAAAATCCCATGCTCCCCCGCCTCCACCGCCATTACCATCACCATCCCTGCCCCCCGCCACTGCTGCCAATGACCTTGAGCCCGCTGCCCCATCGCCCTGCTGCCTTCGCCCCCCACCTCCGCCCCCACTGCCGCCGATCCTGACCCCCCTGGCACCGCCGCCGTCTCCATCACCGAGTTTGGGCACTCAATGTCAAAAAGGTTCGCTATCCCTGATCTAGGGGAATAGAGCCAGCAATACTAATAGTGATTGCAAAGAATCCAAGACTAAATGCATTTAGGGTCACAGAATTTGGGTGACACTAACAGTGGTCACCAGAAATTCTGGACAACCAAATGGTCCAGAGCACTTCTTTATATACCCTTCAGCCAGAGTCTGGAATCTTCCACAGCAGTTCTGCTTTTACAGGAACAAGCTAGGACCAGTTTGCTGATACACTAATAATTGTTCCTTTTTCTTTTCCTGATTTGACCTGGCCTTGATATGCTTTAATATATATCATTTTTCTTGATGTTGTCTCCAGCAGAAGCTCAGTGATAAAAGGGAGGCCAGGGAACCTCCTAAGGCCAAAGAGGTGTGTGTAAAATGGACTCCTGTTTTGTTCCTCTATGGCAGTGATGATCTCCAGGGCCATGTTCTGATGGGAATTCCTTTTTTCTGATTTGATAGTTTCAGGTGAATCCACCAGCCTCATTCTCCAAAGATGAGGAGCCAGACATGACACAGTGAATATGAGAGCTGTAATGAAAAGCCCCAAACAAGGGTGAAAACAGTGACAGCATGGCAGCCAGTTGAGGTGCAAGTAAGTGTAGAAAAGAGACAGGTTCTTTGAGCTCAGCATCTATCAAAATGTGGATGAATACTTTCCGCTCCTCCTCACCATTTAGCACCAGTGAAAAATGAGACCGTTCTCTAGAAAATTTAATAAAATAGGATGTTCAGGTGACTGAGGGGAGAAATCTTTCCCCGGAATTTTCCAAATGGTTTTGATTAGGTACTCAGAAAAGACTATTAAGGAAAACAAATAAGCATAGGACATGGGGGCAAAATCCTTGTTACAGATTAAAACATATGTAAGCAATGGAAAACATGCACAGTTCTGTCTGACTCTTTCTCCAGAGTGCAAGAAGGTTAATAACGGAACATCCACATTGAGGTCAGTTCGTTTTTGCCTGGTGATTGCATCATTATCTGAATAATGACACAAATGGAGAATTTATGATGACTTTAAAAGGGCATTGAAAAGCCCATTGTTACTCTCATATCTCTGGAGTTTACACCTTTTACAAGGAAAAAAGCCCTCCCTCTACGGGAAAGAGAGGATTTGTATAACAGCATAATCAGACGACAATATGGTATGGCTGAGGGCTCTCTGGCATCAAAAAAAGACAGGCAGATGGACCAAGGGATGTTGAGAGAAAGGAGATATGGGCCGTGCACAGGTAACACTATGCCTTCACAGACAACAATGAAATATCACTCCCTCATTTGCTCATTTTTATCATCAAGTATATTAATGACGTGGCACTCAGTGGCTGTGTGTTGTACAGTTCCCATTTCCATGGAAATAGATGAGAGAACAAAGATGCAAAGCTTAAAATAATATTTCACCTCCAATGCAGCAACAGTGACAACAACTGGGACCCAAAGGGGCCAATACAATCTGAGGCATTTGAAGCATTTCATAGGTCCTACTTCATTAATGATTTTTTTCTGTTGCTGCTGCTCTTGTTTTACATGAGTGAACTGGTGCTCAATAAAACATGCTTCTGTAAAGGAACATTACAACAATAACAATAACTAGAGATGGGCACGAATAAAAAAATGGTGTTTTGTTTGTCGCTTGTCGTTTGGGGGGTCCGTTTCGGTTCGTTTCAATTTTTCGTGAATTTCTGCAAAAAATTCATTTTCATTTTCATTCATTTATTACCATTTCATTACCATTAATTTCAATTTTTGTGATTTTTTAGCATTTAAAGCAGTTCAATGTATTGTCGTAACAAAAACGAAACGGACGACAAAATTTCTGGTGTTTCTGTTCGTTTCGTTTCATTTTAGAGGCAAAATTCATTTGTCGTTTCGTTGCATAATGAAACGAAAAAACGAAAACGGAAATGAAAAATTGTTCATTTCGTGCCCATCTCTAACAATAACAATAACAAAATGAAGTGCTCCAGGCCCAAGACACAAGGATTACTATGGTAATATAAGGTGACATTGTCCACAAAGCTTTATTAAGATAAACATATGGATCTACATTTAATTTGTAGACCCAACTGAGAAGACCCAACAGGATTTACAGAGCTGCTATCATGCCATTCATCAATTGATTCAATAGGTCTACTTTAGCTGGGATTTGTACTTACTTTTAATCTGGGGTTCAAGTTCTTGCCATCCTTTCTCTGCTCCTTAAATGTACTTCACCCTGCACTTCAATGCACACCACAAAGGCAGAGACAGCAAAAGCAGTGAAGAACATCTATCTACTCCAGCATTCTGTTCTCACCATGGACAAGCAGTTGACAGCCCTCTCCTCCATGAATTTCCCCTGGCCCCTCTTAAAGTCATCCAGCTTGGCAGTCATCATGATGCTCAAATCTAAAGCAGTGGCAGAACATCAGAAAGGGGGAACATGACAGTAGGTTGTCTTTGCCTCTTCTTCTTCTCTCCTTTGATCTGATGTCGAAGTACAAAAATCCATAGGTGATGTAGTGCTTGTCCATTTGTGTCAACTGCATATTGTGACCATTTGTGTCAATCCATAGGTGATGTAGTGCTTGTCCATTTGTGTCATCTTCCATGTTTCCCTCAGCTTTGTTCACATGTAAATTCCTACTCATGGTGTCCAAGGGGCAGAGAAAGAAGTTGTCTAAAGCATCTGTGGACTGTTATCACTTCTTCAGTGTAATTGGGGACCAATTTGTGTCTTGTGCTTCAGGCCTAGAAATTGTCATTTTCTGCCTTTTTGATAGATAATTTGGGTTTTATTTTTCCCATTTTATTAGGAGGCTATGTGACCTAATGGGACACCATTGCTAATGTAAGCATGCAGGAGGGAGGAAAGTATATGTATGCCTGTGTGTGCCTGTGTGTTTAAACCAAAACGTACCATATTTTCCATTCTTCAAGGCACAGCTAGTTTTTAGGGGAGCAAAACAAGAAAAATGTTAGGCCTAGGCTTCATGGTGGGGGAATCCTGGCTGCAAAAGGGAAGGGCAGAGACTCCGTGGAGGAGACCTTGCAAATGAAGTGATTTTTGACTGGAGAATACTTGCTGCAGAAGGGAAGGGGTGGGGAGAGGCTCCCTGGAGGAAGCCTCTTTGCAAAGGAGGTGACTGGAACTGTGGAATCCCAGCTGTAGCAGGGACGGGACAGGCTCCATGGAAGCCTCTTTGCAAACAAGGTGATTGGGACTGTGGAATCCATGCTGCAAAGGGGGAGGGTTGCAAATGACATGATTGGGACTGTGGAATCCAAACTGCAAAAGGCGACAGTTGCAAACGAGGTGATTGGGACTGGTAAATCCAAGCTGCAAAAGGAGAGGGTTGCAAATGAGGTAATTGGGAGTGTGGAATCCAGGCTGCAAAAGTGGGGGCTTGCAAATGAGGTGACTGGGGCTGGGGAATCCAAGCTGCAAAAGGGGAGGGTTGCAAACAAGCTGATTGGAAATGAGGAATGCCAATCTGCAAAAGGTTAGAGTTACAAACAAGGTGATTGGGACAGGGGGAACCCGGGCTGCAGCAGGGGACGGGAGAGGCTCTGTGCAGGTAACTTCTCTCTAAATGAAAATGTGAGATATATAATGTAGTGGGGACTATTGTATTCACTCTATAAGATGCACAGACATTTCCCCTTATTTTTAAGTGGAGGAAAAGTGTGTCTTATAGAGAGAAAAATACAGTACTTTTACTTTTAAATTGTGGGCTCTGAGGTAGCTGTGGGAACCACAAATAAACCACCAGCACCACATGGGCTTCATATTGCCCAGCCCTGATCTGAAGGAACCACATGTCAGGGAGAGTTTGTTAACACACCATTTAAATATATGGCTGAGAATGCTGGGAAAAGTGGTAAGGAGACATTCCTCCCTCTTCTGTCTTTCCATAATTACCCTCTCAGTAGAAACTCATGACTAGGCTCCTGTAGCCGTCTGGTTGGAGGGATCAGAGGGACATTCTTTTTAGGTATTAGGTATACACTGTAAAATTTTGTTGCAGGTCCTCATTTGCTCTGTCTCAGATTCAGACATTTGAGTGTTTTCTTTCTTTCTTTCTTTCTTTCTTTCTTTCTTTCTTTCTTTCTTTCTTTCTTTCTTTCTTTCTTTCTTTCTTTCTTTCTTTCTTTCTTTCTTTCTTTCTTATTTTAGTCAAGATCAAGATGTCTTCATGTGCTTGGTGCCAAACAGCACACCAAGATCATAGAGGTCTGAAGAAGGCCAGTCCCGTGCTAGGGAATAATTACAAGGGGAATTAAAAATAAAACAGCCAATGTTATAATGCCACTATAACAAAGTTATACAGGTAATGCCATTATAAAGACAAAATGGAACTGGAAAAAATGCAGACAAGAGCAATTAAAATGACTACTGGGCTGAGGCACCTCCCTTATGAGGAAAGGCTACAGTGTCATTTGGGGCCCTTTGGTCTAGAAAAAAGGTATCTGAGGGGGTCATAATTGAGACATGCAAAATTTATTTATTTATTTATTTATTTATTTATTTATTTATTTATTTACACACACACACACACACACACACACACACACACACACACACACACACACACACACACACACACACACACACACACACACACAAAAAGTGGTACCCCGACTTAAGAGCAGCTCGACTTAAGAGCAATTCGACTTAAGAGCAGAAAACTATTGGCGTTATATCTGCCGCCTTACAAATTTTAGATATGGTCTGCTCGACTTGCAAAAATTTTTTTTTATTTTTTTATTTTTTAACTTTTTTCAATTTTTAGATAGGCCCCCCAACTTAAGAGTAGTTCAACTTAAGAGCATTCATTCGGAATGGATTAAATTTGTACCTTGTGGTAGGTACCACTGTACATGCATACTACTTATATGCCACCCACTACTCAAAGGTATCTCAAAATTATGCAGGGGATGGATAAAGTAGATAGAGGGTGGCTAAGCCTTCCCACACAATACCAGAACCAGGGGTCACACATTCAAATTGAGTGTCAGAAGCGTGAGAATAGACAAAAGAAACATTTCTTTACCTAACATGTTGTTAATCTGTGGAACACCACTCCAGAATGTGGTGATGGTATCTGGCCTATGTGCCTTTAAAATTGATTGGATAGATTTCTGGAGGAAAAGTCCATTGCAGGTTACAAGCCATGATGGGCATATGTGTTGTCTCCAGGCTTAAAACGAGGCTACTTCAAAATGCCAGATGCAGAGGAGTGGTATCAGGTGCTTCCAGAGGTATCTGGTGGGGTCCCTGTGAGATATAGGAAATTGAACTAGATGAGCCCTTGGCCTGATCCAGCAGGGCTCTTCTTATATTCTTATGAAAGCAACATTCCTATCATATGTACAACACCCCTGAAAGGTTTCCATTTCCTGAAAAGCATACAGTGAAGATGGATACATAAGCATCCACAGAAATGTTATCATAACCTGTGACTGTCATACATGCCACTACAACAGGTAGCTTCTGACTGTGTACAATTGGATAAGAAATGGGATTTGGGGAGCAAGTTGCCATGTGTACATCCATGGGCAGATTTGGCTCTGAATGGTGGAGACTGGAGGAAGGACCGGAAAGGATATTTGAACCCCCATCATCTTATGTGGTTCCAGAAGTAATTACATATAAATTCAGATTTCAAGTGGAATAATTGGGGGTGGGGAGGGGGTAACACAGAAGAAGTCACACAGTTGTTCTCACTTGATACTCCTCTGTGCAGAATTGCAAGTTCCAACACACACCCCCTTCAGGTATGGAGCAAGAAAAAGTAGGGCTGTTGCACACATGCACACACAATATCAGTCTATGAAGGAAGACTAAAAGTACTGGGCATGTTTAACCTTGAGAAAAAAAGACTAATGGAAAATATGATGGCTGTCTTCAAAAAAACTTGAAAGATTATCATTCAGAGGAAAGGCAGGATCTGTCCTCAGTCAAACAAGACTGCAGGAGATGGAATAATGGGCACAAGCTACAGGAAGCCAGGTTTAGACCGAAATCTAGGGATGGGCAGGAAACAAAAAACAAAATGCTGTTTTGTAATTTCATTACATAACAAATCAAAATGAAGCAAAACTAAATGAGGAAGCAGCATTTGGTTATAGAGGAAATGAAGCGGTCATTTTTGCATTGAAACGAACCATTTTGTTCCATAGTTTTCAGGCTCCTGCTGATCTGTCAATGGCAGGAGCCCTCAGAAAACAGTTGGGTAGGCAGCACAATCACCAGAACTGCCCTCCTGACCATTTTCAGAGGGCTCCTGCCAAGCTGCCAATGGCTGGACCCCGTTAAACCTGGCCCAGTCAGTACCAGGGGATCCCCCTGGTGCTAGGCCAGTTTTAAAAAGGTCCAGCTGATAACAGCTCAGCAAGAGCCCTTTAAAATGGCTCCCAGAGTCCCAGGCACCAAATCTGGTGCCTCTAGGACCCAGGGAAGATGTTTCATTTTGTTTCATTTCATTTTGTACGATTTTTAAAAAGAAATTCATAAGAAATGAAACAAAAAAAACAGGGGTGAGCACAAAACGAAATGAAACGAAATATTATATTACAGTTTCATGCCCATCTCTAGAGCGAACACTGGGGGAAACCTTCTTCACTGTTAGCAGGGACGGCGCTAGGGTTTTTCACGCCCTAGGTGAGGGGCGGCAGGCAGGGGGCGGCGGGCAGCAGCAGCAGGGTGGTTGGGCAGTGGCGGCGGCGGCAGGGGGGTCGGGCGGTGGCAGCAGCAGGGGGGTCAGGTGGCGGCAGGGGGGGGAAGCAGGCTGGGCAGCGCCCCCTGTCCATTTTGGCGCCCTAGGCAGCTGCCTAGTTCGCCTTAATGGACGCGCCAGCCCTGACTGTTAGAGCAGTATGACAATGGAACCAGTTACCTCAGGAGGTGGTGAGCACTCCAACACTGGAGGCATTTGAGAGAAAATTGGACAGTGGTCTGTCAAATTGGCTTTGATTTGGATTCTGGCATTCAGCAAGGGGTAGGACTTTATACCCCCCCTTTCCAACTCAATTACCTATAATTCTGGTTTGTCCTACTGCTAAAAGTAGTACACAGGAAAAACACCTACTGGAAGCCAACAGTTCATCATCTGATTTGTAATGGTTTCCTTTTGCTAGCAGCCACCCAGCATTCTCATTTGATGCCTGGATTGTTTTTGTCTGTGATATGTATCTCTTCAGTACAGAGGGGGGATGGGAAGCCTTCCAAATATTTTTCACCTGGTAGACGTCCAGCTTGATGAAAGAAGCAGTAAAAACAAAAGTTGTTCTGTTGGTTACAACTGGTGCTACTTTTATACAATCAAATCCATGCTGGAAAATTTCAGGCTCAGATAAAAATCATTAGGAATCTTTCTCTCGCTCTCTTTCTCTCCCTCTGCTTTTGAAATGTGCACTGGGGTAAAGGAAACCTGCAGTAATGAGATAGTATGAATGAAAAATAAATATTTCACGTGTTTTCATGAAAACGCAAAGGAGCACAGAATCACCTGCTCCAAGCTGGCTTTCAAGTCAGTATCTCTTAGATGGAGTAGTGCATGGGAGGTTTTATTTAGGTGGGAAGAAGAGCACAAGTTTTAAACTGGAGGGGAAGATGACATGTGATGAAATTCAATTCTTCTAAGAAATACACCTCTAGTTTATGAATGTGTGATATTGTGCATCTGTAACCATGATTCAACATGCCAGGTAATGGCCTGACATTTCTGCACAACATTGTGCCTGTGTTACTGGCAGGAGAAAGGATACCTAGCTTTAAGTAGTAAAGAGGAGCTTGAGTGTTGATAATACTAATGCCAGCAGTCAAGATGGTCTGCTGGATGGTCTGAAGGGAAAATCGTCAGGTCTGTTTTTCAACAAGTGGCTTTAAATGCTCTTTAGAACAAAAAACATCACTCTTTTTTTGAAGGCCTCCAAAGCTTTGATGATGGTACAGTAATTCCAAACAGTAGCAGTAGTGCCATCAGTACTATTGATCTAGCACCCTAATATCACCCAGCATTTTAACTATCACCTGAAACACTCCTAGTTAAAATGCTGGGTTTTTTTTTCCAGATGAGGCTTCCTGCTCCCAACATGTGCCAGATCCTGGCTGATTTCCAAAGTGTTAGAGTGGAAAGTCTGAAACTTGTACAACTTTCCCAGAGTCATACAGATGTGATGCACTCATCTGGCATTATACAAAGAAGCTGTGTGTTCCCCTATTTTTCTAGTAAGAAAAAGAGGATGTAAGGAGAAGCTACAAAGAGGGCTGCAACCTGACAATGACTCTTGGACTCTGTTTGAGACTTCTGGACTCCACAAATGAGCCAACAACAACAACAACAACGTGTTGCAGCAGATTTATTTCATAGGAGTTGTTGCAGTTTACTACCTTCTTTCTCAAGCAGATATTGTGCAACATGTATAATAATAATCTCATGCTGCATAAGTAGAGATGGGCACAAAATGAAAAAAAATTGTTCTATTATTCGTTATTCATTTCGTTACATAATAAAATGAATAATGAAAATTGTGATGAAATTGGAACGAACCAAACAGAACCATGAAAATTACATAGGTTACGTTTCGTTTTTGTTAATGACAACATGCAATGAAATGAGCTGTTTTTAAATGTTAAAAAACGTCCTGAATATCCGTAAAAACCCAACGATAATTATTTATTCTGCCTGATAATACCTAACAGGGCGGTTGGGGTCCTTAAAACATGCATTTGTCTTTTCTCAGATCACTGTATTTTTTCTCTTTAACGGGGGTTAGGGGACATTGACCCAAAATCGCTCCTAGATGCCTAATATTGATTTCTTTGGTATTAAAATGCCTTGAACATCCATAAAAATGCAATGATAATTATTTGAAATTATTACCTACCAGGGGGTTGCGGTCCTTAAAACGTTTGTTTTTGTCTTTCTCCCATTGCAATGTATTTTTTCTTTTCCCTTTAAGGATGACACAAAATGGATTCCAGCCACAAGATGGATGCAAGCCATGTGATGGGATCATGTAAATTCTTGGACAGTTTCAACCAATAGCATGCCCAGGTTGCAGACTGGGTAGGTGTGGCAGACACAGAGGGCATAAAAAGCTCTGGCAGCCCCCGTCCTCCTTGCAGTCTGTGGTGGGAGTTAGGGTGGGATTGCTGTCTCTGCGACTCGTTACTTTAGGCCAGCCAGGCAGGTGTGTGTCTCTGTGTTCCTGCTGGCTGCAGCCTGGCTCTTAGGGGAGAGAAAGAAGAGATTTATCTTGCAGCCTCCCTGTGTGCGTGTGTACCTCTCGGTGAGTACCTTCCCCTGCCCCGCAGTGCAGTCACTCTGCGGCTGCCTTACACCCTGGGCAATGCCCGCCGCTGCCTTTGCAGCCTCCCTGTGTACCTAGTCTATACTGTGTCTCTGCCAGCATCATTTTTTTAGTGTTTTCCCTCTCGTCTGGGGCATTGGGGGACGTCCGTGTGCGGATATGCTTAAGTCGCACAAAAAGCGGGTAAAAACAAAAAATGAAAAATGAAAAAAAAATGAAACAAATTTTTTTCAAAAAAAAATCATGAAAAATGAAATTGAGCCGAAACGGACCCGCAACAAAAAATGAAAAACTGAAATGTCATTTTTTCGATTTGTGCCCATCTCTACTGCCAAGTCAATTACTGTAACCCTTTCCAACACTACCAAGCTGGCTCAAGGAGGCACAGTGGGGATTTGAACTCCTGGCCCCTGGCTCTAAAGCCATCCAAATAACGTACTGAGTGATCTAACCACATGTTTATGTCAAATGAGCCTGAAGCAATATGTGTGCCCAGTTAAAAGCCTTGTCTGAAGAAATATATCTCAATTTTTGGAAAAGTTACATTTTTCAGTTACAACAATGCACCAGCCAACATAACCACTACGCAAAATGGATGTGAAATTTGGAGATTTATAGTGCAATAACAACTATTTATTATTATTATTATTATTATTATTATTATTATTATTATTATTATTATTATTATTATTATTATTATTATTATTGTAGTTGTAGTAGTAGTAGTAGTAGTAGTAGTAGTAGTAGTAGTAGTAGTAGTAAATTATCACAGAGCAGACAAGATAACTACGCTGGATTTTGTATTACAAATCACTAGTCAAACGCTTCCCAAGAGTTTTGGACTAGGTGATGTATCGGCGAATTATGCGAGCAGATCCCAGTAAGGTGGCTTTCTGCAGCTGATTGATGGTGACTTTGCCAACTCCAATTTCTTCTAAATACTTATTTAGCTCTTTAGGCACTGCACCCAGCATGCCGATTACCACTGGGACCAGCTGTACCGGTTTATGTCAGGGTCCTGATCGGGTAATTTTTTCCAAATTATTTCTCGCTGAGTCTACTATGGCAATATCAATAATCCAGACTTTTTTCTTCTCCACATTCATAATATCCAGGGTGTTATGCTCAAAAATCTTGTCTGTCTGTATTCGGAAGTCCCAAAGTAATTTTGCATGCTCATTTTCAATTACTTTTTCAGGCTTATGATCCCACCAGTTCTTTGCTAATTATTATTATTATTATTATTATTATTATTATTATTATTATTATTATTATTATTATTATTATTATTATTATTATTATTATTATCATCATCATCATCATCATCTGGCAAACACAGCTGCCAGGTGTTAAACTGGAGTTGGCCTTCTCTAATGATCGAGTTCTTTCCAGGAGCCTAGGACAGGTGCCAAAGGTGGCACTCAGAGCCCTTTCTGTGGGCACCTGACATCGCCCCTTCATAGCTACCTGTATACAGGTTAAATTACTGTATTGGCACTTTGCAAAAAGAAAAACATAGTGGGTTTTGAATTGCAGTCGCTAAAAGGTTCGCCATCACTGGCCTAGGATGACTGGTGATATCTTCATAGAATATATGCAGTTCCTAATAATGATGCATTTGTAGTTGACCAATGTTGATCTTGTAAATAGAGATGGGCACGACTTGAAAAATTTTTTTGTCGAGTTGTCGTTAGTCGGGCCGGTTCCGTTTCGGCTCGTTTCCGTTTTCTGCGAAAATTCGCAAAAATTAGTCGGTTCGTTTTTTTCGTTTTTTCATTCTCGTTAGTACTGGTTTGGGGAGGGGGTAGCAGGCTCCTGGAGGGAGCTGCAGGAGTCAGCCAGAGCCACAAGTGACGGACTGGCAGACTCTTTGCACCCGCTGTGTCTCACGTACTTGCATGTAGTGCAATGCAAGTAGATCTGGCTTAGGGTTAAGACGGGTTAGCGCAAGGGCTAGGGTTAGGCTAGTTACGGGTGAGGTTAGGGTGAGTATTGGGGTGCACCTCTGGGTGCCTCTCTGACCCACTTAGAAGGACAGTGTACTGGCGTATGGGTTAGGCTTAGGCTTAGGGTTCAGGTTTGGGCTACGATTAGTGGGCTGTTTATGCCCGATTGGCACATCCCAGAAGTCTCTGTGGTCAACCTGGCCAAGTGGCCATGCGATTGGTGGAAAATTTGCATGGTCTACTCCCATGGGCGAGCCCATCATTGCAAATGTGCAGGTGTAAAAAAATAAAATAAAATAAAATAAAATAAAATCAACAGAGACTTTTTTTGCAAGAAAAACCCACTGCTGCTACTGTAAAAATTCAAGCATTTTAAATAGCTAATTTTCGCATGTTTCTGTGGTGCTTTGGTGGGGTTTTGAGCAACGATTTCAAAAAAAATATTGCAGTCGCCATTTTGGATCCCCCCCCACCGCATGGCAAATGGATGCGCCCTCCCAGCCTGGTACAGTCAGCAAAACCTGGCCATGCGATTGGTGGAATGGCTCCAAAACTTTGCATGGTCCACTCCCATGGGCGAGCCCATCATTGCGAATGCGCAGGTGTAAAAAAATAAAATAAAATAAAATAAAATAAAATCAACGGAGACTGTTTTTGCAAGAAAAACCCACTGCTGCTACTGTAAAAATTCAAGCATTTAAAATAGCTAATTTTCGCATGTTTCTGTGGTGCTTTGGTGGGGTATTGGGCAACGATTTCAAAAAAAAATATTGCGGTCGCCATTTTGGATCCCCCGCACTGCATGGCAAATGGATGCGCCCTCCCAGCCTGGTACCAGCAGCGCAGCAGTAGCAATAGCCAAGGGGAGGGGGGCGGGGAAACCCCCCCCAAATAAAACACCCTTCTGGCCTGGTAGGTGCCCTCAGACAGTTTTCGCCTACTTTTAGGGCCGGGAATCGGGTTTTTTTTTAACTTTTAAAAACTTTTTTTCTGTGCTGCTTGGCATTGCGCAATCGCCGCGATGCAAGTAACGAGCACAACAAATCAGACCAAATTGTTCGTTCGTCGGTTCGAGCTCGAATTCTGGTGGAGTAATTCCCGTTACCGTTTCCGTAGAGTAACGGATACGAGTAACGGAAACGGAAACGGGAATACCGCTAAGTCGTGCCCATCTCTACTTGTAAATGCCGAGGGTTTTCAGATGTTAATCCAGGTCTTTTGGGATTGCACCCAAGGTGCCTATTATTAATGGCATTGTTCTTGCATTCTTATTCCATAGCTTTTCTATTTCTATTTCTAAATCCCAATATTTGGTTACATTTTATAACTCTTCGTCACTGACTCTTGTGTCTCCTGCTATTGTCACATCAATGATTTGAACTTTGCGTTCTTACTTGTATACTATTGTGATGTCTGGAGTATTGTGGACAAGGTGTCTGTCACACTGGATTCTGAAATCCCAGAGCACCTTCATGACTTCATTTTCGGTAACGTTTTCTGGCTGATGTTCTCACTAGTTCTTGCTTGATGATAGATTGAAAATTTTACATATGCTCCAGTGGAGCATTGTTGCTACTTTATTATGACTGACTAAATAATCAGTCTGAGCTATTTTTGGGCAACAGGTGTGATGTGATCTACAGTTTCACCCTTTTCTTTGCACAATCAACATTTACTACTGTATCTTTTGCTGATTTATCAATTTTCGCCTTTATGGCATTTGTTCTTAAAGCTTGATCTTGAGCAACCATGATTAGTCCTTCAGTTTATTTCTTCAGTGTTACTTTTCTTAACCAAAGCTATGTTTATTCTTGGTTGATTTTATCATTAGTGTCTCTTATAAACTGACCATGCAGTGCTTTACTATGCCACTTCTCTATTTGGCTTTGCTTTTATTGACTTTTAAATTCTTGCTTAGTTTCTGGGTATTCCTTTATTATATCTTCAATAACTATTGACTTAAGCACAGCATTTCCACTTTGGTGGAGATCGTCAAATATTCCTTGTTTTTTCTTCTTCAACAGTTTGATGAACTTGCAAGAGGCCTCTCCTATTTTCCTTGGCAAGTACAGCCTACTGACATCACTTTGTGGATGTAGTGCATGGTTTAATGTCATCACTTTTCTTGTCTTTTGATCTAATGCTTCTAATTCTGCCTGGGTCCAACTTATAACACCTGATGTGTATCACAAGACTGGAATAGCCCATGTGTTTATAGCTTGGATGCTAATCTTTCCATTTAATTTTGAATTTAGTATCTTTCTAACTCTTCTGATATATTCTTGGCTAACTTTATTCTTTACTTCTTTATGCTTGGTGTTCTCTGCTTGTAGTACTCCAAAAAACTTATATGATTCTTATCCATCCAATGTTTTTATAAAATTATTAGGCATATCAATTCCTTCAGTCTTTACTATCTTTCCTCTGATGATGCTGAGGGTTGCACACTTGTCTAATCTGAATTCCATTGCAATGTCATTGCTGAAAATGTATCATCATCATCATCATCATCATCATCATCATCATCTCTAATGAGACTGTACCCAATGTTCTGAACTTTTATCATCCTAGAATACCAAAATGTGAATATAAACTATATACAGTATTAAAGTTCTTTCTTTCTCCTTAGAGAGTGACTGAGAAAAATACCTCCCTGCATGTTTCCTTTTTATATATTTCCAGATATAAAAGCACTACAAAACCAGCTTATTTTAGATGAAAGCTAACTACTTAAGGATGATAGCAGAAGCTGTGACTGCCTGACCTCATAATTCTCTTTAAAGAGCTTCCTAGACCATTAAAAGGATGTAAAAAAACGGAAGCAGGGAAGGTATGGTGGGCCTCTAATTCCCCCCCCCCAAATTGTCCTACAGAGTTGGGTCCTAACATCAGACCAACCCAGAAACCTCTGTTAGTATCCAGCTGTTTGAAATATTTATTCGGACTGCCTTAGGAACAGTTAATAAATTACAGGAAGATAAGGTTATCTGTGTTTCCATAGTTTGTTAATAGCAAGGTCTGCTCTGCATTAGGGGTGCACCAATTAGTCTTTCTTCTTTTTTTCAAATTCCTGTATTGGATGAAACAACTCAACTTGACAACTTTTAGTCTAATGTGGAGATCACACAGTGGCTATTAGAGTTGGGCATGAAACAAAAATATAGTGTTTTGTTCAGTTTCATTTAGTTTTTCCTTTCATTTCTTTTTGTTTTGTTATTAATGAATTTTTAAAAGTATTAAAATGAAATGGAACAAAATGGAACAATTGATTACACTATAAAATGGCTCCCATGGGTCCTAGAGGCACCAAATTTGGTGTGTCACTTCCTTGGACTCTTCCCTGTAAGCCCTCCAAATTTGGAGAGGTTTGGGGTCTAGGGGGGCAAGTTATTAAACTCCAAAATGGGTCCCCCATGGAAAAAAGGAAGAGGAAAACGGATGTCTTAAACTCAAGCCTCATTCCCTGTTTCCTGTGGAATGCAAAGGAGGGGGTTGAGATGAGTGCTTAAATGATTGTGTTCTGTTTGATTTTCACTTGCCTTCCCATAAAGGAAGGAAGCACAGGCTCAGAGCCATAAATGTTCTCTTGCTCTTTCGGAGTGAAACTGTTTTTTTAATTGTTTTATCACTTAGCAACCCTTCCAAACAAGGCCTATCAGCACTTGCATCAACCCCCCATCTGAGCTGTGGAATCCTTTGCATTCCATGGAACAGAGGGAATTAGGCTGGAGTTTAAACACCACATTTTTCTTCTTCCTCTTTTTCATGGGGGGTCCCATTTTGGAGTTTAATAACTCGGCCCCCTGAACTCCAAACCTATCCAGCTTTGGAGGGCTTAAAGGGAAGAGTCCAAGGAAGCTACCCACCAAATTTGGTGTCTCTAGGATGAATTGTTTCATTTCTAGAGCCAAAAATGGTGGTTCAGTTTGGTTCATCACAAAACATGTTCTACCGTTTTGTTTTGTACCTAAATGATTCATTACGTAACAAAATGACAAAACAGCATATTGTTTTTCATCCCCCCCCCATCTCTAGTGGCTATCCAACTGGAAAAGTGCATACTTGAAATGAAGAGGCATTAATATACACCTTTAATGTTTGATTAAAATATTAACTTTGGAAGTTAGGTATTTAATTGTGTATTTCATTTATGTATTTCACACTGGCATGATGGCTCTATGAGTTAGCTTTCTGGCTGTGGAAGTAGAGTTTGGGAGTTCAATTCTCCACTGGATATCCTAGAAGACCCAGCCTGTATCAGTTTGGGCAAGCTGCACTTTCCCAAGGCACCCCAGAAGAAAGACATGGTAAACAATTTCTGAGTATTTTCTGCCTAGAACACCCAGGAAAACTCACCATAAGTCAGAATTGGCTTGATGACTCTTCGTGGTTATGATTTCAAGAGGAACCTTTTAAACTCCTAATTTACTTTGGAAATACAGTACTGCCCCGTTTAGCACAGGAGTTAGGTGCCTGACCCACCCATGATAACGGAACATTTGTGAAATGCAGACACTTCAGCAAACCGACCTTGGGCTGCTCCTGCTGGCGTGCACTTACAAATAGAGGATTTTAACCCTCTCTCCTGACACCTCAGAAAACAGAGATCTGGGGCTGCTGTTGCTGGCGTGCACTTCCAAAGAGAGGGTTTATCCCCCTCCTGACACCTCAGCAAGCAGATTTGGGGCTGCTGCCAGGAGAAGCCCAAGGTCAGTTTGCTGAGGTGTCAGGAGGGGGTTAAAAACCTCTCTTTGGAAGGGCCCGCCGGCAGGAGCAGCCCAAGGTCTGTTTGCTGAGGTGTCAGGGGAGGGTTAAAAGCTATTCTTTGGAAGCATGCTTTTCTCAAGAAAAAATATGTGATATACTGAGATTGCAATATATGAACCCACATTGTGGTGGAAGACTACTGTAGAAGAGTACTATTGGTAAAACATGTCACAATCAGGAAACAGGCATATTTGCACATTAATCTACATGGAAGCAGGGGTGTGTTTAAACAGGAAGTATAAACAAAATATTCACACTATTTTCTTCAGTCATTAAAGAAATAATGGTGTCAAATGCATGCTGGAATCACGGGAAACAGCAGATTTTTAGTAGCATTAAGTATGCAACTCTTTTTGAAAAAAGCAAAGTAAGCTGTTTATATTCTACCCCTTAACACTTAAAGTTCTCGCTAAGTAGTTTACAATCAAATTATACAGGCTACACACTACCCCCATCCAGCAAGTTGGGTACTCAATTTACTGACCTTAGATGGATGGAAGGCTGAGTCAACCTCAAGTACAGATGGGCACGAATCGAAAAAATGACATTTTGGTTTTTCGTCTTTCATTGTGGGTCCATTTCAGTTCATTTTCATTTTTCATGAATTTTTTTGAAAAAAATTCATTTTGTTTTTTTGTTTTTCATTTTACCCACTTTTTGCGCAACTTAAAGCATTTCCGCGCGCGGACGTCCCCCAATGCCCCAGACCAGAGGGAAAACACTAAAAAAATGATGCTGGCAGAGACAGAGTATAGACTAGGTACACAGGAGGCTGCAAAGGCAGCGGCGGGCATTGCCCAGGGCATAAAGCAGCCACAGAGTGACTGCACTGCGGGGCAGGGGAGGGTACTCACCGAGAGGTACACACGCACACAGGGAGGCTGCAAGATAAATCTCTTCTTTCTCTCCCCTAAGAGCCAGGCTGCAGCCAGCAGGAACACAGAGACACACACCTGCTTGGCTGGCCTAAAGTAACGAGTTGCAGAGACCGCAATCCCACCCTAACTCCCACCGCAGACTGCAAGGAGGACGGGGGCTGCCAGAGCTTTTTATGCCACACCTGCCCAGTCTGCAACATGGGCATGTTATTGGTTGAAATTGTCCAAGAATTTACATGATCCCATCACATGGCTTGCATCCATCTTGTAGCTGGAATCCATTTTGTGTCATCCTTAAAGGGAAAAGAAAAAATACATTGTGATGGGAGAAAGACAAAAACAAACGTTTTAAGGACCGCAACCCCCTGGTAGGTAATAATTTCAAATAATTATCACTGTGTTTTTATGGATGTCCAGGGCATTTTAATACCCAAGAAATCAATATTAGGCATCTAGGAGCCATTTTGGGTCGATGTCCCCTAACTCTTCTTAAAGGAAAAAACTACAGCGATCTGAGCAACGACATAAATGCACGTTTTAAGGACCCCAACCGCCCTGTTAGGTATTATCAGGCATAATAAATAATTATCGCTGGGTTTTTACGGACATTCGGGACATTTTTTAACATTTAAAAATAGCTCATTTCATTGCACATCACCATTAACGAAAACGAAATGCAACAAACCTAATTTTCGTGGTTCTGTTTGGTTCATTCCAATTTCATCACAATTTTCATTATTTGTTTTGTTACATAACGAAACAAATAACGAATAACGGAATGAAAAAAATTCATTTCGTGCCCATCTCTAACCTCAAGTTGTCTGGTATTGAAACTAGGTCATGAGTATAGTTTTGGCTGCAGTACTGCAGTTTAACCACTGTGGCACTTTACAACCAGGTGAGCCTCGTGGCGCAGTGGTTAAATGCCTGTACTGCAGGTAAAACTGTGCTCACGACCTGGGTTCAATCCCCGGTAGCAGGCTCAAGGTTCACTCAGCCTTCCATCCTTCCGAGGTCGGTAAAATGAGTACCCAGCTCGCTGGGGGGGCAATGTGTAGCCTGCACACTGTAATCAAAATTGTAAACCGCCAGAGACTACTTGTAGTGGTATGGGGCGGTATATAAGCAGAAGACAAGCAAATATACATTTATTTACAATTAATCCTCACTCCCAAGATATTGTGCATTCAACTACACGCTTCAGAGCATACTCCTACATGTGCCTATCCTTGGGATGTAAATCCTTTCCTTTCCTTTTGTTTATTGAAGGCCAGGTAAGGTTTCCTGTACTCCCATATCATCGTTGCAATTGCATAGAGGAACTTTAATTGATAAACCCCTCCCCCAGAGATAAGCACACATGTCTGCAGAAAGAATCCTGTGGGTTGCGGGATGCTTGACAACACCAAGCACTGAAATAGGTTGTTTGTGTCTATCTTGTAAGCAGTATGCCGTCCTGCTTTAACTGGGTGTGCATACTTTGTTTTTCAGGAGAAAAGCACACTAGGTTTTCAGAAATTAGTGGCCTGCTGTGAAAAGAAATCAGGGAGGGGGACCCTCCTTATCTTATTCTTCACAGGAGGTGCTGAGTACTAAATTCCTCATTGGGCGGCTTCCAAAAATCAATGAGTCCAAAACTGGCATGAATAGGGATTTTCCCTGATTGATTGTATTGTATTGTATTGTATTGTATTGTATTGTATTGTATTGTATTGTATTGTGGACACTTGTATAACAAAGGGTTTGTATAACATAAAATTTGCACAACATAAAAAATTCCAGAGATTGGGGAAATTTGCTTAACAGAATCGCCTATGGGGTGAATCTGTACAACATAAAAATGGGATCACTCTGTTTTCAATGCATTCCTATGGGAAATTTGTATAAAGGAAAATTTGCTTAACATAATTTCATTTGGAACGAATTAATTCCTTTATACAAGGTACCACTGCATTTGTGTATATGTTTATCTGTACATCTGAGAGTGGGGCCACTCTGGGCAATTCACAACACATAAAAACAGCAGAAACAGTAATCAGTGCAAACAAGAACAACAAAATAAAACAGCCTATATTAAATCACATCCCAGTACCATTTTTAAAAAAAGAAGCATTTACAATTAAAATACCTTTTTGGGAGAAGATAATAGAATCCTTAGTTCTATTTACATCTCTAATCAATTCAGAAAGTCAACTCCACTGATAATTACTTCTGTGAGAATTAATTCCAGGTAAGCATATGCAGGACTGCAGCTTTAGCCTATGAAAAGCTGGGGGCATTTCCTTTCTAATGCACAGATTATTTGCCCTTTAAATACCATTGTCACAATCATCCTCCATCAAAACGCCCAGTCTTAATACAAAGCTAAGGCCACCCCCCCCCCCAGTCAGTTCCTTGCAGATGCTTTTCCTTGTCGAGGCACTCCCCTCTTCTTCCAAGCATCTTAAAGGACAAGCCTGGTCCGCTTGTGCTGCTGTCAACATGATTTCCCATCCCCCTGGGGGTAGCCGCACACCATCAGCAGCAGAACAGTAACTAGTGCCATCGCCAGCGACTCAGACAGCAATAAAGACATTCAAGCAGCCAGCAAAACACTCAGTTGCTTCGACAGGAAAAGTACATTACAGGGCCCAGCATCTGTGTCTTGCAGCTGCCAAGTATTCTCCATGTGTTGTTACAGCTGTTGACTCTATTGCAGAGGAAGGCAGAACAGAAGGATGGGAACGAAGGAGCATTAAGAATATTCAGCTCCTGCAGGCATTTGCCAAGCAGGTAGCCAGATGATTTGCCCGTCCAAGTCCAGCTTCTCCGATGCACGTGATCTCCCACTGTTCTGTCTCCACCGCCGTTAAGAGCAAAAATCAGGATACAACCAAGCCAAACACCAAACATTTTTCTTCCAACTAGCTCAGAGTCAAGATGAACTGAAGCCTTTTGGATAGTCTTCCCACACACCCTAGTGAAGGGTAAGGTTTATGCATTAAAATGGAAGTGCAACATAGGGCCTTTTCACACGACCCCTAAGATCCGCCGGCCACTTAAATTCGGACCAGAGATCTTAGGAGTTTGTCGCTGTTCCTGCGTTCCCACCCCCTCCACACTCCTGGCTGCTGGCTGCGTGAGGGGAGGGAGAAAAAAAAAGGAAGAAAAGAATGCCGCTCACCTCCGTTCTGCCATCTCACTTTGCTCCCAGCACTGCATTCAGATCTCTTAAAGGGGCAGGGGGCAAAAAAAGAAAAAACAGAAGCAAGGAGAGCCCGGCAGTCACTACTGTTATATCCGCATCAGGAATTTTCACCCTCCGAGAGCAGGTACATGAAAAGTGTGCTGGGACGCGCTTAGGTGGGCGTGGTCGCACTTAATTATCTGTAAACTCCGGAGCTGGTGGGGAAATAATTTTAAGCTCCGGAGCTGGGAGCCATTTGCCGCGGAGTTTAGGGGTCGTGTGAAATGGCCCATAGAAACACTAAAAGCAGGCAAAAAATATGGTTCAAGCAGCATAGAGATTTCATTTTCAAGTACATAGCCAGGACTCCCCAATTGAAGACCTTTAAAAAAGCCCAACACATTTGTTCTTATTTCCAGAGTTCTGATTGAGATAATATTCCCCCACCCACACCCACCTCATTTCCATGCAGTTCCATGAATCTATTCGGGAAATCAAGCCTGTTCAGTCATATAACCCAAATACGATTAATGCTAAAAATGAATGACAAAAAGACACTTGAGCAGCTAGAAAAGTGTTTGGAATCCACAGTCATACTGTGTTTTCTACTGACACTGCCCATGTATGCTTGGCCATCATATTGTAGATCGGGACATGTCATGTTTCCTACACATGGAAAGATGCATGGACCCTACTGTATAGATGGAAAGGGGAAATGAACCAAGGAAACATGGAAGATTACAACTGACCTAATATGAGATGGAGTAGAACAAGACTTGGTTTGAATGGGGGGGGGGGGGACAAGACATAGGGCCTTTATACACGACCCCTAAGCTCCGCAGGAAATGGCTGCAAGGTCCGGACCTTACAAGTGTTTTCCCACCAGCTCCGGACTTTGCAGACAATTAAGTGCGACCCCGCCCACCTAAGCGCGACCCAGCTGCACTTTCTTGTACCTGCTTGAGGTGGGTGAAAATCCCCAGGTCCGGATTTAATCTGGTCAGTGCGGGGCTCTCCTGGCTTCTGCTTGTGTTTTTTTTTTTTTTTGCCTCCTGCCCCTTTAAGAGAAGAGGTGGGAGGGAAAAAAGCAAGCAGAAGAGAAACGGAAGAGAAACGGAGCTCCGGGAAGCTCCTCCAGGTGAGCTGCATTTTTCCCCTCTTTCTCTGGTGGGGAGGAAGGAAGGGCAACGAACCCCTAAGATCTTTGGTCCGAATTTAAGGGACCAGCGGATCTTAGGGGTCGTGTGAAAAGGCCCATAGTGTCATATATCCAATTTTCATAAGATGAAGAGAGTTTGGAAAGATTTGGTTAGATGTATTTGAGCAGGAGAAAAGAATGAACACTGAGGTCATGAAAAAGCAGAACCTGAGACCATCCCACAATTTGATACTACTGTACAGCACTTTCTGTAGAACAAGTGCATGAGCAAAGCTAGAAGTCACTGCAAATTATTTGAACTTTACCATTCCCTCACAAAGCACTACAAATGTACCAGCCCCAGTAAAACATGGCCTCCTATTAGAAGGTGTCTTCTGGTTGCTTAACCCTTTCCCCTGCCTTCCAGCACTCACCCACCGTCAATATTTTCACAGAAAACAAATCCTGAAAGGGACTCTCACCAGGGATAAAATTCTTTTCTTTCTAAGCATCACATGCAGAAAAAAATATTCTACAATATTCTACACTTCAATACAAGAACTGATTCAACTCAGGATTTGTCCAGATCTATTGTCCTTCCCAGTAAGTAATGGTTTGTTTACTGGTTGCAACAACTTATGCAGGTATTTGTCCCATGCTTTATGCCATATTTCACACTGTTCCTTTTGTCTGGTATCTGTGTTAACCGTGAGCAGATCTGATCATTTGGCATGAGTAAGTGGCCTATTTTGTCTACTGACGGGTCTTGTGGCCTTTTTGTAGCATTTCCACTGGCATTATTTTGTCTTGCTTTTGGCCTGTGTGATTACTTACATTGGCCCTTTAGAGTCATTGTTGGTCATATCCAGAGGTCATCACTGAGGATGCACAGAGTGATGTGTGGTATGGGAATGTTCCCATCTTCATTTACTTGCCTTATACTTGCACTAGTAAGAGCTCCAAGTGCAACAAAATATGCAGTTTGTATTACAGTAGACCCTCATATAACGGAGGGTTTGTTTAACGAAAAATCCGTGCAACGAAAAAAAAATCCGCCCCCCTCCACCCCCATGAGCTCCGCCATGACCACCCACGGCAGGTGCCCCTTCTCTTCCCCTCCCCCACAACCCGGGTGGCGGGTGCCTGTGTGAAGGGGGTGGTTTGCGGGAGAGAGGAGGTGTGTGTATGTTTGACGCGAGGGGGGGGCGGAGAGAGAGAAGAGAAAGACCGGAGCCCGGCGATTCGCGGCAGATAGTCGGAGGAGGAGGATGAGGAGGAAGAGGAGGAGGGGGGAAAGAGCGGGCCAGCGGGAGGGCGAGCCACGCATGCCGGAGAGCGAGCCGGAGCGCCCCCCCACCCCCATCCCCCGAAGAGGCGCAGCGCTCGGGGAGGCTGCCGGGCGCTCTGGATGGCCACGGCTTGAAATGCGCGGCGGGTGGGATTGAAGGAGGAGGAGGAGGAGGAGGAGGAGGAAGAGTGGGCGGGGAGGGCAGGTGATGGAATTGAGCCTGGAGGGGTTGGCACCTCTTCACCAGGCCGGGGCTCACGGCTGGCAGCCCCCTCCTCCTCCTCCTCCTCCTCCTCGCCGCTGCCGCCGCCGCCGCCCTGCAAGGCGATCCGGTTCCGGTGGGGGTGGCCAAGGACTGGCAAGCAGCCGGCGCGACGCGTCGTTTTCCGGCCCTTCCCCTTCTTCCGCCGCCTGCCCGCCCCGAGCCCCTCGGAAGAAAGCTGGCCGCGGCTGCGCCCTCCTGCCGGCTGGCTGCCTCCAGGGCTCTGGCAGGAGGCGAGCGGGGGGATTCTGGGCATGCCAAGCAGCGCACCCCACTCCCTTCCCCCACTCCCACGACCACCTTCCCCCGACCACCTCTGGCCGCCGGGGGAAAGAGGGAAGGAGGGGGCGCCCAGGACAAGCAGCGCACCCCACTCCCTTCCCCCACCCCCGCGACCACCTTCCCCTGACCACCTCTGGCCTCCGGGGGAAAGAGGGAAGGAGGGGGCACCCAGGACAAGCGGCGCACCCCACTCCCTTCCCCCACCCCCGCGGCCACCTTCCCCCAACCACCTCTGGCCGCTGGGGGAAAGAGGGAAGGAGGGAGGGGAGAGGAGGGGCGGCAGACACGGAGGGGGTGACTATGCATTGGAACGGATTACATCCGTTTTCAATGCATTCCTATGGGAAATTAGAATTTGTACAACGGAAACTTTGTATAACGTAATTTGATTTGGAACCAATTAATTACGTTATACAAGGTACCACTGTATTTAAATTATTTTCCCTTCTAGTTTAGCACTAGTAACTCCTGTATCTTTTTAACTGTAGTGGTTACACCATTAACTTGATACAGGATGAGAACAAAAATCCATGTGGTCAGAAAATCATGCTCATCAATTTAAAGCACCCTTTGGCAACCTGGGTAGCACACACCATGATACAGCACATATTTAATTTAAGAACCTAAACAAGTGTCAGATTTTGATACAATAGAATAATGTGCTACAGGTACTCCTCACTTAACAACGGAGTTTTGTTCCTGTGACTGGGTCATTAAGTGAACTGGTTGTTAAGTGAGGAGCTTAAGGCAGATACCTTGTGCTGTGTTGAGGTTACCCTCCTTGGAGCCGGGCCAGAGCGATGAGACATTCCTGAAGAAGAGGAATAAAAAGGAGGCAGAAATAGAGATGTCCATGGTTGACATTCTGCCCTGCTCAGATCATTCTCCTCCCCAGCAGAGACATTGCGGCTTTCTCTTAGATGGTGCCAGACCCTTTCTGATTCTCTCAGACTCTGTCAGATTCTGTATCTGCAACTGTAAGTCTTTCTATCTGTCCCTATCTGACTAAAACGGTGCTGAGCAGAGCCTTAAATCCTCTCAGGCTACTCTCCAGACTCTCTCATTGGTCTACAAACCCACCAATCAGCACAGACACCTCTCACGCATTATTCATTACTATTGGTAAACACCACACATCAATTATTTGGGAGCAGCAGAGGAGGAGGGAGGCAGGGGAATGCTGTAGCCCTGCTTCCTCCCCTCTGAGCTCCCGACAAGGTAGATGCAGGCAACATACCTGTCAAGTGTCCCGTTTTGGTTGGGACATTACCATTTTTCAGCCTTTGTTCCGCTATCTTCCTGGAACATTTATTTTTCTAGAAATGTCCCGGGCAGCGGCGGTTGACAGGGAGGCTTTTTGCTGACAGGTAAAAAAACCTGATGTGGGGCACCGCCTAGCCGCAGCTACCTTCTACCTCCACCCAGCACAGGAGCTCTCAGCAGCCCAGGGAGGTCTCAAAGGGGCTCTAGGAGAGAACATTCCATTGCCGCTCCTTCCCTCCCTCCCTCCACCCCCTCTGCCCACCGGCCCCACCGACAGAAGGCAATTGCCCAGATGACAGGCAATTGCCTTCTGTCAACTTGCCTCTGGGCCATGAGCAGGGAAGACAAGCAGCCTCTGGAGCCAGTGGTAGCTGCGGAGGGTGAGCAGGACCTGCTGAGGGGACTGTTCCGGAGCCTTGAGCCTAATAGGAGTGAGCAGCAGGTAAAAGGAGCGGACGGGAGAGTGAGGTGGAAAAGGGAGGAGGTGTTGCTGCCAAATGAGCAGCAGCAGCAGAACTTGAGAGGAAAATGGTGATCTCAGGAAGGCACATTTTATTGGGGGGGGGAGAAGCGAGCAGTGTGTGTGGATGCACATGCATACTTCCCTCCTCCCATCCCAGGCAGCCCCAGGAAAAACTTGACAGATATGGCAGGCAAGGAGAAGCACGCTGGACCTTTTGGTACAGGCCCTGTGGGCTGGAACAGCAGGTTCTTCCTGAGACACCAATTAAGCAGCAGCAATGGCTTTGACTGTAAGTCTAAGCAGTCATTAAACTGTTGTTAAGTGAGGAGTAGCTTCATAAGGAATCATAAGGAATCACAATATATCCATGCCCTGTCATCTAAGTTTATTTCTAGGACTGAGGAGTTAACGCCCCTTGTACTAGGCTGGAGCACTAAATTTTCTGCAAGATGGACTAAATGAGCCATATGATTTTCATTCACCATGAGAACTCCTGTTTTTTAAACTTATTTTATCTGCTGGCATCTTCAGATTGAGATATATGAAGACAGCAAATCTCAATACATCTGTACCTGGGTAAAAAGTCAGCTGTCTCCTAAATGTCTGTATTGATGCTGTAAAATTAAATGGGGGGATCTCCCCCCCCTCCAAGCAGAGTTTGGAATGTAACCAAAATTGTAACCAAAATTTGTGATGCATGCCTAATTGTAGGGAAAAGTAATTGCTGAAGTTGTAGCCATGAGCACTGGAATTAAAAAACACACATGATTGCTTTTGCCAAAACCCACCCTAAGATTTCAGGCCTGCTGAAAAATATGCCACACCACCTGTAACTTGCATTAAAAGAGATTCAGATTCCAGCCATCATGGATGTCCTGGCAAAGATAAAACTTCCTTCTTTTTCAAAACCTGTAAAATGCATTGTCATTCTTCTTCGCCCTTCACATCTCCTTGAGAAATAATGCTGTCCACAAGTCCCCCAGCCTGATCTGGAGGACAAGAAAAGGCTCCTGAATGCATAGTGGTATCCCAACTGCTTGTAGCTCAGTGGCTTATTTATTTATATACCACAACATCTAGCCTGAAGGCTTAGGTCTCTAGCTGCAGAGATCAAGGTTGAGAGTTCAGTTCCCCACTTTGCCCTCTTGGCTAGACACAGTGATCCATAGTGTCCCTTCCAGCAGTGCAGTTCAACGGTTATTATTATTATTACCCTCCATGATATATGCAGCAGCAGCAGTTATTTGTACTCTATTAGATTTATTTGGGCTCCGGATTTATATCAAGTTGTTTATTTGTGTGGGCAAAAGAAAAAATTGATTTATTTTAATTTTGTTTAGCTTTTCAAAAGAAAAGAACCAGCAAAAAATAATCGAAGCTAGTGCTCTGAGTACATTTTGCAAATTTTAGGAGAACATATACAGTATATGGAGTAGAGTGGGGGATACAATCCCATGTGGGGGGTGGGGAGAGAAAGCGAGAAAGAAAGAAAGAAAGAAAGAGAGAGAGAGAGAGAGAGAGAGAGGGGAGGAGGAGGAGGAACAAACAGAGACAGAACGAGAAAAATGGATAGAAAGAGTCTGAAACTTTTATTTTCTATCTAAAGCCAAAATAGCCACTGATTTATTTCTGCGAATACACAAGTAGGGTCTCCTTAAGACCATCCTTTGGAGCAAAGGAATTTATGTATTATATGAAGCCTTACAGTATTAGGGAATTTTTAATAGTTTTTAGTGATTGAAAGCAAGATACAATAGCTTTATGACAAAGAAGCTTATGATGACGGCCCACTATAATAGCTTTTGTATTATAGTAAATCACAATGCTTAAGGATGGCTTTTTGTTCATGCAAATGAGCTGCAAATGGCATGCATTCCTACGATCAACAGGTCACTCCAGATAGATTTCAGCAGCATTTGAACATTCCGAGAGTTGAAATCTTGCTCTCTCCTTCTCCTGTAATGCTGCCTCAAGACCACAAGAGGAGAGCAAATTTTAAATTCACAATTGCCAGTGTTCTGTATCCACTTTAAAAAGAAAAAAAGAAAGAAAGAAAAGAACTTTCCCTTTTGATTTGGTTTCTTTCACAGATATGTCAGGAAGAATGTTGTCATGACAAATGGGTAGAGTTGATTCAAAACATTTCAAAAGAGGCCAATTATTACCATGGAAAGCTTTCAAAATATGCCCACAGAAGTATCCCACGACTACATATAATGCTGAATATATATATTTAAAAGAACAAAAAAATAATGTACTTGTGCACTCAGGGGTTCACACAAAGGAGCCAGTTCACACAGGAGTTTATATTACACTCTTCAGGGCTGTTGTGAAGCCTTTTGCTGTCCCGAGCAAAGAACAAAATGGCGCCTCTCCCCCATGCACAGACACGAAGTGACTGAAAGTTTCTATTTGCTTATTTAGTGCTTAGCAGCATGTGGAAGCTCCCAATGTGACACGCAACCAGGGCCGGCGCGTCCATTAAGGCGAACTAGGCAGTTGCCTAGGGTGCCAAAATGGAGAGGGGGTGCTCGCCAGCCTGCTGCCCCCCACTCCCCTGCTGCTGGCCACCGCCGTCTGTCCCCCCTACGCCGGTCGCGGTCTGCCCGCCGCCCCCCGCGCCCATCACCGCCCACCCCCTGTGCATCGCTATCCACCCCCACCCCCGTCGCCGTCCCCGTCATCCGCCGCCCCCTGCCTGCCGCCCCGCCGCCGCTGCCCGCTGCCCAACGCCCACCCACCCCCACTGCCACCACACACACACCGCCCCTCACCTAGGGTGCAAACAAACCTAGCGCCGGCCCTGCACGCAACCACACACACACACAAAACCACCATTCCTTAAAAACAAATTAAAATGTGAGAAACAACGTAAAAAGTTAACATTCTTTAAAAAGAGATCAACGACATCTCAAAAAGCCGTGTTATAACCTATTTTCATATCAACAGCCATATGAAACCACTTAGATGGTTTTCCACTGCGAATTTATAAGAGATGCAACAAGCCTGGTGTCCTTTTGGAAGAGGTTTTCCAAGAGAAGTGCTGCCAGAGATAAAAGTCATGACTTTCATGTGGGGTAAAAAAACAAGGCCTGTACAAAAGAGGTCAAATTCCAGGCAGGCACCTGTGAAAAGCAGTGGTTTGCAGATATCTTAATTCCAAATTGTTTGGGGCTTTGGAGATCAAAACTAACACCTTGAATTGAGCTCAGAAGCAAACTGGGATAAAAACTGGAGAAATATTATGTTTATTTTTAAAAACCTCACGAGAGTCATCAGTCCCAGTTCTAAGTTACTGGTAGCTGCAATATATGAACATTTTAGAAGGAAGCCCCACACTGAGGATATTTCAATGGTCTAACTGAGAAGGAAAAAAGGCATGACTCTGTATGTTCACGTCCATCTTTGGTAGAAAGAGCACACCACCCAAAGCTGGACAAGGGCAATTATAGCTGCACAAGCCACATGATCTCGTAGCAGCAATGCTGGGTCTAAAAATAATCCCCCAGGTTAAGAAAGCCACTTTTGAAAGGGTTGTGAAACCCCACCTGTTTGATTATTTATTTATTATTTATTATTATTTATTGTTTCCATTTATAAACTGCCCGGCTTTCCCAAAGGGAACTCTGGGCGGTGAACAACATAATAAAAAGGGCTATAAAATATACACCGTATACGATGGACAATGTATAAGGCAGAGAAACCAAGCCAAACAACAAGAGAATACAGGATGGCTGTGAACCAACAAATAGGGCAATGAGTATTAAGATTATGCGACTTAATACTTGTTCCCAGCATTCTCTTCTAATAGTATTCAGTCAGAAAGGACTAGATCCATAGGAATATATGACTCTCCTGAATCCCACAACAGCCAAATGGCTCAGAAGATTCCATGATTCCCAGTGTGATTGAGAGGTTCATACCAGTTCCTGGTGTAGGTTATACATGATCTACATCAGGCTCAAGTGCTCATTATCATAGACTTATAGAATGATAGGGCGCTTTTACACAACCTCTAAAATCTGGTGTCAACTTAAATTCGGACCAGAGATCATGGGGGTTTGTTGCTCTTCCTGTGTTCCCACCCCTCCGCACTCCCTTGCTCCTGTCTGCATGAGGGGAGGGAGAAAAAAAGGGAGAAAAAATGCAGGCTCACCTCCATCTGCTGGTTGAAGCAGCCCCAGCAGTCCCATCATCATGATTCCTGTCTCTTAAAGGGGTGGTGGGGACAAAAAAAGAAACAGAAGGCGAGCTTTACAATGCGCATCGAAAGATTTTTTTTACCTCCTGGAGACCAGGTACTTGAAAAGTGTGCTCAGATGTGCTTAGGTGGGTGTGGTCGTACTTAATTTTTTTTTAAATGTCCGGAGCTGGTGGGAAAACTTTTTAAAGCTCTGGATCTGGGAGCCCTTTGCTTTGGATTTTAGGGCTCGTGTAAAAGCACCCATAGAGTTGGAAGGGAGGAGCTTTCAGACTGCTTGGAAAATCCTGAGAGCAAGTGGTCTTGGAGGTTTGGCTGTATCTTAGTTTGCCAGCAGTTTTTCTTTAAAACAAAGGAATTCAATACTGTTTTCTTGCAGGATTTAAAGAGGCTACTTGGGGGAGGAGCTTTCAAACTGCTTTGAAAATCCTGAGAGAATTCTTCCAACTCTATGATTCTATGAAGAGACCTCAAGGGCCATCCAGTCCAACCCCTTGCCATGCAGGAACCCCCATCACAGTACTCCCGACAGATGGCCCTCCAGCCTCTCTGTTTAAAAACCTCCAAAGAAGGAGACTCCACCACCCTCCGTGGCAGCATATTCCACTGCTGAACAGCTCTAACCATCAGGAAGTTCTTCCTAATGTTCAAATGGAATCTCTTTTCCTGTAGTTTGAAACCTTTGCTCAAAGTCAGGGGTCCTCAAAGTTTTCAAACAGCGGGCCAGTCCACCACCCCCACACACCACCGGGGGCGGGGGGGGGCGGACCACAGTCCAAAAAAAAAGAAAAAAAGAAAAAAAGAAAAAAGAAAAAAGAAAAAAGAAAAAAAGGCTGACATAGGAAATAAGGGGGGAGAGAGGGGCAAGTGGGCGGAGCCCCCCATGATCTGCCCATGATCAGTGCATCTCTGGGGCCCCAGCAATGCCTCCTGCTCCAGATTGTCACCCTGAGGTGCCGCCGCTGGCATCTCTCTGCTATGCCTCTTCTTCCTACTACAGTGGCAGCAGCTGGAGTGGCTCTCCTTCCTTCCTTCCTTCCTTCCTTCCTTCCTTCCTTTCTTGTGTCAGGAAGGAGGTGGCAGCCCAGGCAAACTCAGGCCCCACATCACCTTCTGGGTGGCCACTCAGGATGAGGAGCAGCAGCCCCAGCAAGGGCAGCAAGACTGGTGCCACTGTGTGCGGATCCAGCCATGTTCCCCGGCCATCATGTTCTCGCTGCAGCCCAGAGGGAAAGCTGCCTCCTTTCTTGGCCTGGCCCGGCCTGGCTCGACTTGGTGCACTGCAAGTAAGGGAGGGAGGGAGAAAGGGCTGGGAAGGAGAGAGTGGAGGCAGGAAGGCCTGCCCAAAGCCACCCACAGCCCACTTGCAAGGTGGAGGAGGAGCAGGGGTGGGGCCTCAGGGCCATGGAGGGAGTGGGAGACCTTGCCACAGCCCTCCCATTTTAAATTGCCCTGCTCAGCTGCACCCGGTGCCCCAACCATCTGGACAGCAGGTGGAGGGAGCGGGGGACCTTGCTGTGGCCCTTCCACTTTGAATGCCCCACTAGCCAGCATGCCGATATTCTGGGCAGTAGTTGGGGGGGAGTGGGAGGAGTGACATAGCCCACTGCTTTGAACTGCCTGAGCAATAGAGGCAGCTGCGGAGGATGGCTTCCTCACAAAGCATGGGGTAGGTGGGGGGTTGCAATTGGTCCCGGGGGCCTTAGGTTGAGGATCCCTGCTCTAAGTCCTAGTCTCTGAAGCCATGGAAAACAAACCAGTCCCCTCTTCAATATGAAATTTTTTCAAATATTTAAACATAGCTATCATATCCCCCCCAGCCTTCATTTTGAAAGGCTAAACATTCCCAGATCCCTAAGCTGCTCCTTGTAAGACCTATGTTCCAGACCTTTAACCTGGACTTGTATCATCTGAAGAACTTTTCCCCACAGAGGTAGGGTATGCTTTATACTGGCAACACAAAGGGTAACTCTTTAGCAATAATGAATGCCTATTAATAAAAGAAAAGACTATTTAGACATGGGAGAAAAGGAGGAGGAGGAGGAAGAAGAGGAGGAAGAGGAGAGCTAGCATATTTGGAGACCTGGACAGTAATCCACAAAAGTTTATGCCAATGAGAACTCAAACATTTTAAGGCTGTCAGAAGACTCTGTTGATGTTAGGTAGCAGAGGAGGAACAGATGCTGATACAGTAACCCTGTCCCTCTCTCTATGTTTTTATGGTTACATGCTGACATGCCTTCCTAGATGCATTATGGGAAAGCTAGTGAAACCTGATTTTGATTTTATTGTGAAGTGATGGCAAGAATGTCCCACAGCAATTTTGTTTTGAACCTATTCTGCTTGATATTCTTTTTTGTTGGGGTGAAATCATGTGGTAACTTTGTCTAAAAGAGTAACAACATTAGGATAGTACTAATACTGTATTGTGACTGCAATAACAGTAGTAAAAGTGATAAATACAAGAAACAGCATAATATTAAGCAATATTAAAATATTAAAAAAGCAATAATAATAAAAATTAATAATAAGGTAGGTTTGGGCAGGCTTAGGGTTCTGGGTCTAGTTTTCAGGAACTTTAATAATTAGGGAACATTTAAATAATTAATTTAAATAATTACTTTGAAAAGGTTTGCATATCTTGGCTATTATTACTTGACAACAGATTTCAGAAACCCACAGTGCTTCTTGTGAGTAGGGAGTTTATAGTTTCTAGCTTTCATTATGAGACACAAGAGATAAGCTGTTGGATCCTGCCAGGTGTTGAAAGGTTCACATATACTCTTGTGTACTTCTGTCATATTCTTTGCTCATGTGAGAAAATGACCCCACTTCTGGAATCTATTCAGCTGTCAAATCAATTCCATTCACTGCTTTTGTACTGTTAGCTGAGAAGACAAGGATTCCCTAACAAACCAGCTTTTAAAACCTGCTTACTGATGCAGCTTTCATCAAATAATGGGCCTAAAGAGACACAAAAGTTAGGTGTTTGGGGATCGCTTGAGAGGGAAGAAAAAGAGAAATAGACTGTAGTTTGCAGTTATAAAGATAAGAAGTGATTGTCCAATTATTCAAATGAGTTAAACACACACACAGTTCACACACTTCACCCAATATTATTTCTCTTCACTTAGGCTTTCTTTTAAATGGCTGGTTGGCCAAGGGGATTTTTAAAGGGGGCATTTTATTCTGCGTTTTACCTGTATTTTTAATGTTATTATTATGAGTCCCACCACCTTCACAGGAGCATCTAATGGGGGGACACAAGAGAGGCCTTTCTCTGCTGCCCCATGGCGCAGTGGTTAAATGCCTGTACTGCAGGTAAAACTGTGCTCACGATTTAGGGTTCAATCCCAGGTAGCAGGCTCATGGTTCATTCAGCCTTCCATCCTTCTGAGGTCGGTAAAATGAGTACCCAGCTTGCTGGGAGGGGGGGCAATTTAAAAACTGTAAACCGCCCAGAGACTACTTGAAGTGGTATGGGGCCGTATATAAGCAGAACACTTTGCTTTCCTGCTCTCAGACTTTGAAACTCCATTCCACAGGAGGCCAGGTTGGCCCCATTGCTGTTACCCTACCACAAGCAGGCAAAGACCATTCTCTTCAGATCCTTTTTACTATTTGTATATGTCTTGTTTTTAGCTTTAACATTGCCTGTTAACTATCCAAAGTGCTTCTTTATACTCAGTGTTTTAGTTTTATATTGTCTTTTAACAACATAAAACCACCATTGTATACTCACTTTTTCCAGCTTTAAAACTTGCCTTTCTATGATGTAAGCCACCTTGGGGTTTTTAAGGAGAAATGCAGGGATAAAATATTTGTTTGCTTTATAGTCCTCCTTTTTGGCAATAGGGAGGGCCCAAGGCAGCTCACAAAATAACAGAATTGAAAACACAATAAATTAAACATTTTTTAAAAAATTGAACTATCCACAGTACAACTAAATAATTAAAAGCCTGTAAACAAACTTAACTTAAAAATGACGACCAGGGACTCAATCATGATTGTTAAAAGCCCGCTGGAAAAGGTGGACCTTCAACTGTTGGCAAAAGGATACAAAGGAGGGGGCACAAGAAGGGAAGTCCAAAAGTATTGCCAGGTGTTGCAGCCCTCAGGTCTACATTTGAACTACATCCCTAAATAAGATGTTCCCAACCTTGGGTTTCCAGATGTTCCTGGACTACAACTTCCAGAAATCCTGGCCAGCACAGCTAGTAGGGTGAAGGATTTCTGGGAGTTTTAGTCCAAGAATACCTGAGGACTCAAAGTAAGGAACCGCAGTAGGATCCTCATATCTGCAGGCAGGGCCGGTGCAAGGTTTTTTTTGCGCCCTAGGCGAGGGGTGGGGGGCAGGGGCAGGGCAGGGGTGGGGCAGGGGGTGGGGGCGGGGGGGCGGATGGCTGGGGACAGCGACGGGTGCAGGAGGTGGGGGGCGATGGGGGCGGGGGGCGGCGGCAGCGGGCAGTGATGGGCAGACGGCGACAGGTGGCTGGCGGGCGGGGGGATGGACGACGGTGGCCAGCGGTGGGGGGGCGAGGGGCGGCAGGCTGTCCAGCGCCCTCTCTCCATTTTGGTGCCCTAGGCAACTGCCTAGTTCGCCTTAATGGAAGCACCAGCCCTGTCTGCAGGGGACAGTCCCAGGCTGCCCCGCATATACCAAAATCTGTGGATAAGAGCAAACAGGCTTATGCAAGGATGATGGTAGTGAAAGCAGTGGTGGGGTGCCGGTGGCAAAAGCTTTCACCCCAGACACCCCACTGGGCAGCACAGCAGACCAGGTGGTTCAATGACACACTGCTGCATTGCCCGGTATGCTGCCTGGGAAGCGCAAACAGCCGGGGGTGTTCCCCACGTTTAAGCTTCCTGGGTGGTGGACCGGGTGGTACAGTACTCGGTCCACTGCGCTGCCCAATAGGGCTTGGTGGTGTGTCAAGGGTGACAAATGCCACTGGGCAGCGTGGCGGAACAGGAGTCGTGAAGGTGCGCTGCTGCACTGTCCAGTCTGCCACCCAGGAAGCTTGTACAGCCGCATGACTAATGAGAGTGTAGGCATCAGATTCCAATGCAAGCTGGGATGGAGTACTGGTCTCCATTTATGAAAACACAAAAGTAACTGCAGTTGTGATGCAAACTGGACTGAGAGATGTGATATAAGTAATTTTTTTTTTACTATGAAGAAATTCAATCAATGCAATGCTTGTGCCCTACCTCAAGTACAACGTGAAATTTAGCCATTGGTCCAGATAACACTGTTGAAGTAGCCTGCTTCTGGTCAAAAACTGACAAATTCTCTTAAAGTTTTAATTTCTTTTTAAATTTATTCATATTTAGTATATGCTCATAAATTTAAATTGTTCAATGCTCTGATACCAATAAAGAGAGAAGAGTTTGGGAAAGTTAAACTTTTTCACAATTTTCAGATCCTCAAAGCCAGTATAATAATGATAAACGTAGAACTGAAAAGCTGGAAAGAGAGCTTGTGGATCATTGAGTCCAGACCCTTTCAAGGAGGCACATCGTGGAGAATCAAACTTCCCAGTTCTTGCTCTGCAGTCAGATACCTAAACCATCAAGTTATCTAGTGGGTACGCTGGTTGTGTGAGATTTTGATGAACTGTAGTCCAAAAAATATTTTTCCTGTTTGTGATCTGCTGGTTGTCAGGGTTGAGAATATCAGGAGCAAACATGGGTTCTGTCGAAAGCAGAATATTCATTTCACTATACCACACTGTCTCCCTGATTATACAAATCTGATTGGTTCCACCTATTTATGGCATTCAAGGCTAAAAATCCATCCATGTTGGAGTTCTTACTTCAGTGTTTCAGGAGGAAACATAAAGAAGAAATATTAGAGTAAACGAAGCTCTGGATGGTTGCAAGGTTGACAATGTCCCTCTTTTGACATTTTATTTTTATGGGTCGTTTAACGGTCCCATGGGAATCTTAATGCTCTTTGGTTCTTTATGTATAGATTACTGCAACACACACATACATTTGATTAATATTTTATGACTACCTGGGTTGAGAAGAGCTCTCATAAATGTCATGGAGGGTTATTTCTGAAGGATATTAATGTGTGAAATCCCTGTTGTTAAAGAATGAGATCAATCATTTTAGCATCTATACCTGCACACCAAAAGGATGTATTGCTACAACACCTTTAAAGAACCATTTATAATTAATATCTTCCAAGAGTCGCATCATGAACCTTTTTTGGAATTAACACAAAGGTGGTCCCACTATTAGTGTCCTCCATTGGCACAGGTCCCCCTAGTATCACTGTGAATATTGCTGAAGGGACCTCTGAAGCTAAGGTGCATGTGGGATATCATAGAGCCTTATGTATGAATCTACCATACATATTTGTATTTATGACCACTTATAACTTTGTGTTCATATTTTTCCTTGTGTGAGTACCCTCAATTCCCTGTTCCTAAACTTCAATATGTCTTAATTGTACTGGACTGTATATTGTCCCTCATTACTGTAAGCCGCCTTGGATCCTTTTCCAAGGAGAAAGATGGGGTAAATACTCAAAAATAAAAATAAATAAATAAATAAATACCCCATTTCATAAACTCAGCAAGGGAGCATTTGAAGGCTTGATAAGACTCATAGAATGGCTTGGTAAAAACACAGCTATGTAATGAAAATTAAATACATGTTTGAAGCTTCCCTATCAGTATGGGCAGTACAGCTAGTAACCGGGAAAGTAGAAAATTCAAAGGGATCTAGATAGGCTTGAGCACTGGGTTGAAAACAACAAAAGGAAATCTAACAGGGATGAATGCAGAGTACTGCACCTAGGGAAAAAAGTGCTTCTTAAGCACCGTGCACTTCCACAGTGCCTGGTGTTCTTAGTTTAGCATAGGGATGAGGAGAATGTGGTTCTCCACACATTGGTGTGCAATTCCCATCATTCTCCACCACTGGGGATTCTTGAAGATGGAGACTCCAGGAAATAAGACAGCCTGGGATCACTATGTGAAGTGCCACATATATCATTGTTTTTTTTTTAATTAAACCAAGACCAGTTTAACTTTGTAAGCAATGTATTCCCATGCTCTACAAGTAGTTCTTTCAGCTTTCCCCTTTAATGTGCTTGGGAGGGGTGGGATATCTTGAGATTTCCTCCTCTCCAAGAAATTCAGTAAATCTTGGACAGCTCAAGAATAGCTTGAACATTTTGAATGTAAAGCAAGAAAATCCACACTATTCAACGCCTTGCAACATCAATAATCATGATACATGAACCCTTTGCCAATTTCACATCCCATCTGAGACATCTGGTAGGCTCTGCCCTCCCTTTCTTTCCAGGGCAATGCCCCCCTCCCCCAGGAGGGTATAAATTGAAATCAGCTGAAAGTACGAAAACAATCTTCAAAATCCCTACTCCACAAGGTACATGACTACATATTAACTCATTCACAAAATATCTCGAGATCTTTGGATTCTTGAATGTCTGGTGATACACTGCAGTGCCCAGGGCCAGAGATACCACTAAGCGAACTGGGTGACCACCTACAGCACAGACCTGAGAGGGGTGCAAAACTGACCTCAGAGGGGCACAGAACTGAACTCAGAGGAGTGCAGAACTGACCTGAGAGGGGCACATTTTCCTACAATTTGTCTGTTTTTGAAAATTGGTTGGGTGTGTGTGCAACTAGTTAGTCTTGCCTAGGATGCAAAAAAGCCTGGCACCGGCTCTTGTAGTTCCTGTTTGTATGCACCCAGCTGCCTCTTGTCAAGCCTTTGGGAAGCTAAAATGGAGTTATTCAAAAAGGCATTCAAGAAGATCTTCCCTGGGCAAGTGATTTTTCCGACCCATCCTGGGTAACTTTATTTGACTTAGCCATCACCATCAAGGGGGTTGTGTTATGTCCTATGGTGCTTATTCTTGGTTCTGTTGTTATTATTTATACTTCTTGGATTGTGTCTGACTCTTGTAAACTATCCCACGTACTGGCTTGCTACTAGATCGGTGGTATATAAACACAACTAATAAATTATAAATAAATGAACACAGCAATGAACTTCCATGCCCTGTGAGTGCCTGCAGGAAGAGGCAGGGCAGGGAAGCTGAGGCATCCACAAAACACCTTGTGGGCCCAGTCCATTAAACCTGCCTGAGATTAGCCTTGAGACATATCTTAAAATGTCTTATTGTTTTGGCCAAGGAGAAATATACTCAAGCCCATCCATGGAGTCAGTTGATGGAAAAGATTTTAATGTTTTCACTCAGGGAAAAAAGAAACATATTAAAATGCATGAATATAAAAATATTTTTGTTATGGGAGGAAAAATCTTCTCCCAAATATGTAATAATTTCCAAGAGTGAAAGAAGCACATAGCGTGAAAGAGAACTAGGGATAGGATAAGAATGCTAACAGGATAGCGAGAAATATAAGAAGAATGAGACTGGAAAATTTCCGTAACAGTGGTGCAGCATAGCTCTGTATCATATGAAAGTCAGAGAGCCTCTGTTTCAAATACCTAGTTGGCTTGGACCGCTGGTGCCCCTCAGACTCGACGTACATCTCCACAGAAGTCATACATTCCACCCTCAAGCTGCTTGAAGGAAAGGTCGCGTCAAAATACACTTGTAGAACACACACATGTTTCAAACAATGTCAGAGTTTGAATCCAACATTATGGACTATAGCTGCCAGAATATCCAGCTCCTAGGACTCTGAGAGTTGTAGTCTGAAAGAAAAATAAATTTTCAACCTCTGAGTTGTTCCATCCAAGTATGAAATGTACATCCTCTTGGCTAAATTTTTGAGGGAGATCTTTTGGAATTCCATAGCCATTGTTAAGCAGAAGTCACAGCTGATGTACGTGACATTTCACCTACTGTTTCCTCACAGGGAGCCTAACAAAAACAAATGGATGGGGAATATTTCCCCAACACTTTCTTTTCAGTCTTCATTTCATTCTAACGCAAGGGCACAAATCCTAGTTTATGTCATAATAGATGGACAACAATAGTGCAGTTTAATGAAAATAAAACGCTAAACAGTGCTACATGTTGACAGAGTCATGATGGATATAATTTGGAGTGCTTTTGATGATGTGGGTCTTTGGAAAATAGCTGGCAAGCCCGCAAAATGACAAATGTATTTAAGGATCTATGCCATTCAAATGATACCACCACATGTCTGTTTTGGAATTTTCTCTATTAAATGCGGGGAATATGGGCAGAGAAGCGTTTGCATATTGTGTTCTTTAAACAAAAAAGAAGAAGTGTTTGCATTGCAGGAGGAGGATGTCTGTCAATAGTACCCAACATTCATCGTTCCCAAAGATATGGCGGCATAAAGCGCACAGATTGGAGGTGGGGAGAAGAAGGGAAGGTGGCCAAAATGCATCAGCAATGTATCTATGAGTTTCTTTTTTAAAATAAAACAAAAAGTTAAACATTGCTTTTTTCCCCTCCTGGGGAGAGAAAGGCTTGAACCCCTTGGCAAAGATTGTGCAAATTTCAGCCACGCTAGAAAGCAGCTTCTGATCACAGCTACACTGGTGTAGAAGAAGTAATTCTCCTGATGGCCATGGCTGGGTTCCAACGTGACATTCACTCCCCAGCAGATCAGAATCAAGAAAACAACATGGCTGTTGTCTCTTTTTCTCCTTTCCTCTATCACCATAAGCGACCTCCTTGGCTGATTCCTCTTCCCCCCTCCCTCCTCCAAATGTTTTCCTGTTCTCCAAGTCCATCTGCTAAAAGTATCCCATCTGAACGGTGACGGCACCACGAGCTCCTCTTTATTGCTGGAGAGAACAAGGGCAGTCCCCTTCTCTCCCCCACCCACCCCCACCCCCCCATTTTCACCCAGTTTGGGAGCTCAGTGGATGCGCTAATCTTGCTGAACACTTCAGTTTAGATGGTATATCAATGAAGCATTCAAACCCAGCAGTTTATACACATACAAAAAAAATTCTGTCTGCTTTGTAAAAGATTATCCTTTTATAAACACTCTGCGGAAAACATAAAAGCAAATAGGGGACAGCACATAGGACAGGAAAGATGTTAGCAGGGAGATTAATGCTGAATGGGTCGAAATGAATGGTGCTTACCCAAACGAGGTCCAGATACTTTGGCTGCAATGAAACATAAATAATGGGAATGACACATCGTTTATTCGGGATAATGAGTTGATCCGAAGTAGGGGCCTAGAACAAGAGATTAAAGATTAAATATCCATCTCCTGATGAATATCAGTAGCAAACTTTAACCTTTTCCTTCCAAAAGCACAATTTCTTTGAACAAATCATGTCAGCACCACACAATGAAGAAACCCGCTGAAGCCAATTTAAATAGCATTCCAATTTTTTGTTGTTTGGGAGGGAAATGGGGGGGGGGACACATCACATCCAATGTTCTGCCTGCAATTTAAGGAAAGGACAGATAAATATTTAATTATTTGCTTGTTCTGTGCTGCTTTAGGAATAATTACGGAAGGGCTCCAAGACCGAGCTTTGTGATTTTCGCTTTTTTACATGGGGGGGGGGATGGCTTTGGATTTTGGTTCTGCCTGTCTAGCCTAGCTTGCAGCAAAATTATTGCCAAAAGAACATACCGACTTAGAACGCTGACTTTGGTTGAGAAACAATAACTGAGAGCAGCCTTCTGGAGAGAGCGAGAGAGTGAAAGAGAAGCGCACAGTACACCAAATGCTAAATCAGAAGCTCACATTCACGGAGAGCTTGGAGGATGTTGCAGGCCTTCGATCAACTGGGGTGGGAAGCACAGCAAGATGGGGCATGCACCGTCTGCTGGGGATTGGGAAGAGGCCATCTTGAAATGTTGGCAGCCTTTCCAGGCTGGTCAATTAGTGGTCCTTCTTGCTCAAGATGCTGAAATGTAACTGAGGCAGAAGACACAGGACAAGTGGGAATCTGGATAACTGCGGCGTGCCCAGAACTTGGAACGCAGCAGCTGCTGAATGCATTCAGCCAGCCAAGACTAGCCTTGTGGTTTTGTTGCCGACGGCTGCCTCTTGAAGCAAGGATAAAGACACTGAGGAGGTGGTTGTGTGTGTCGGGGGGGGGGGTGCGCTCTCTTTCCAAATCACATTCAGCAAACAAGAGAACCACAGTGGGATGAATCATGTCTGGCAACTTTTCACCTGCTCAGTGGAAATGGGCTGCGGAGGGAAATGAGTTTAGTAGCATCGTTATCGCCTGTGCGGTGAATTCAGTGGAGAGGCCAAACCCACATGCATGTGTAGTTGGCAGGAAAAGACGGGATTTGCTTGGTCAATATTAGCTTTCAAAAACTCCTATTCCTGTGGGGTTTTTCATGGATGCTTAAGGTGGCAGAAAGAATGGTACTGCGGGTGGTTTTCTGGTTTGTTTACATGTACTGGTTTATTCATCATTTTTGCAAATATCACACACACACATATATATATACACACACACACACACACACACACACTCAATTATATATCATTTTATCTATTGAAATAATTATACCCTGCACTAAAGATCTTGAAGCGAGGGAATAAGTAATAAAATACCTTTCTTTAAGATCAGCACAGCTGTTGACCAATAATTCAGCAGGTTCATTATATGATCACTTTGTAAGATGCTCCATTCGCTACCAAACATTTGACTTGATTAAACTTTACCTTACATCTAATTAAAATTGCCTAGCTTGTCATTTGTACCCACTGGTTCGGTCCTATTGTTTGGAACAACAGCTGACAACAGCTAACAAATATTGGCCCAAACCCTATTGCTTAGTGCAGTAAATTACACTAGAGTTGACACATTGACTCTATGGAGGTCTGGTCAGTAGACATGGGCAAGACTTGGCGAAATTCTCGTTTCCGTTTCCGTTTCTCATTTCCGTTACGTAACAGAACGAAGAACGACAATTACTCTGCCAGAACTCGAACTCGAACCGACTAAAGAAAAATTGGGTCTGATTTGTCGTGGTCGTTCCTGGCATCGCAGCGATCGCACGATGCCAAGCGGCACAGGACAAAAGTTTTAAAAATAAAAAACCCCGATTCCTGGCCAAAAAAGCAGGCAAAAATATGCCTGCCTGAGGGCACCTACCAGAGGGGTGGTTTCTGGGGGGGGTCCCCGGCCTCCCCCCTCCTTTCCTGGGCTGCGCAAAGTGCGCATCCTCATCGTCTCGCCAACTCGCCAAGCGGCGCGGCACAGAAAAAAAGTTTTAAAAATTAAAAAAACCGATTCCCGGCCAAAAAAGCAGGTGAAAATATGCCTGCCCGAGTGAGGGCACCTACCAGAAGGGTGGTTTCTGGGGGGGGTGTTCCTGGCCTCCCCCTCTCTCCTCTCCTGGGCTGCGCATCCTCGTCGTCTTGCCAACTCGCCATGCCATGCAGTGCAGGCGGGGGATCCAAAATGGGGAGACCGCAATATTTATTTTGAAATCGCGTGGTCCAAAAACACACCAAAGCACCACAGAAACATGCGAAAATAGCTATTTTAAAACTGCCTGAATTTTTACAGTACCAGCAGTGGGTTTTTCTTGCAACAAAACGTCTCCATTGATTTTATTTTATTTTATTTTTATTTTTATTTTTTTACACCTGCGCAATGATGGGCTGGCCATGGGAGTGGACCATGCAAATTTTTGGAGCCATTCCACCAATTGCATGGCCACTTGGCCAGGTTTTGACCGAGACTTCTGGGATGTGCCAGTCGGGCATAAAAAGCCACTAACCCTAGCCCGAACCCGAACCCGAACCCGAACCCTAACCCATACGCCAGTACACTGTCCTTCTTAATGGGTCAGAGAGGCACCCAGAGGTGCACCCCAGTAACTCACCCTAACCTTACCCGTAACCCTAAGCCTAGCCCTTGCGCTAACCCCTAACCAGTAAGCCAGATGTGTACTCGCATTGCACTACAGCAAGTACACTTCCCTTCTTAGTGAGTCACAGGGCGCCCGTAGGGGTCCTCTCTCACTTCGTTCCCCAGTCCAAATGCACCGCAGGCAGTGAGTCACAGAGGCACCCGAAAGAGAGGTGCCTCTGCCTGCTACTGCAACTGCAACTTAATGGTATGCATATCCAATTGGCTATGCATGCCATTTTGTAGCAGGCCAGAGGAGGCACCCACCCCAGAGAGGTGCCTCCAGGAGCCCGCTTTCCCTTCATGGCTGGCCAGAGGAGGCACCCACCCCAGAGAGGTGCCTCCAGGAGCCCGCTTTCCCTTAATGGCGGGCCAGAGGAGGCACCCACCCCAGAGAGGTGCCTCCAGGAGCCCCCCCCCAAAACCAGTACTAACGACAGATGAAAAACCGACAAACGAAATGACAAATTTTTGGAAAATTTCACGAAAAACGGAAACGAGCCGAAACGGGCCGGCTCCGACACACGACAACTCGAAACGTAATTTTTCCTGGTCGTGCCCATCTCTACTGGTGAGTCAATTTCTCTGTATGTAATGTTCTCTGAAAGAAAAGTAAGAATGTAAGTAACATTCTTACTTTACTTATAGATACATTCTCTGAATGTAATGTTGTCTAATAATGCTTGTTAGACAACAAGTTCCTTGTTCTCAAATGCTTGAAAATGTCTTAATTGTACTGGACTGTATATTATCCCTCATTACTGTAAGCTGCATTGGGTCCTTTTCCAAGAAGAAAGGTGGGGTAAAAATATAAATAAAATAAGTTGCATTGATTCAAATGGGCATACTCTGAAAATAACTGTGCTCAAGTACATTAGAATAGGCCTATTTGAATCAACAGAATTGATTGAGGAGTTGATAAAACAAATCCCCATTAATTCAATATGCTTACTTGAGTGCAATTTACTACACTAAAAATTAGGATTTTGGCTGGTGTTGCTATCTGCCATCAGGTCAGTTCTATTATCATTTTGGAGTTGTTGCCATTATTAGTATATCTCATTGCTTAGATATATATACCCTCTACCAAAAGGGATGCCACTTTTGTAGAGAGAATTTCAAGGTGGTGTCCATGGCTTCCTCTCATTTTACTCTCATAACAACCCTGTGAGGCAATCAGACAAAAAAAGTCTCAGGTCTAATGCCTAAAATCACACAGGGCATTTCACAGTTGACTGGAGATTTGACCCCTGGTCTCTCCACCCCTATTCCACTCCTCCACCCACTAAATCAAAGGGACTTTCATTTATTACACTTTGCTTCTTTAATACTCTATTATGTATATCACACAAATTTGAAATGACTATCATGTTGTACCATCCTCTTTTCTAGTTAATATCACCATCATCTTAGAACTTTAGAACAAGAAGGGAGCTAGATCATCTAGCCTTGGGCCTGATCCAGCATGCCTCTTCTTATGTTCTTATATGTTCTTAGGTTCACTCCTTCAGCACCTTCTGTTTCTACATTTTGAAATTAATTCAGTCGTTTGGTTTTGTAAAGTGGGGCTTCTTTCAGTTGTAATTCAGAAAACAGCTCACGTGCTACATGTTAGAAGGACATTATTTAGACATTCATATAGTCCACCCTTATTTATCAGTACTTTTCAAGGACAAACTAAATGCTTACAAATTCCAGCAGTAACCCAAGGCAGCTTACAGTAATGAGGGATAATATACAGTCCAGTAAAATTAAGACATGTTCAAGTATTTGAGAACAAGGAATTGAGGGACATCTTACAGCATTAATAGACAAACATTACATTAAAGCAACACGGTTGCCCATGTTTAGCTTTGCAAACTACACACTGAAAGTGTAGCACAAGAATGGTAGACCTAAAATGAACTCCATTTCATAAGGAATCTGAGCAGGTGGCAACCATAGTCACTGTCTAGGTGCGGTGCTCATCTCTGTATTCAAGCCAAAGAGCCAGTGTTGTGCAAGTCCATGGACATGTGGCCGGCATGGCTGCAAGGAAACACTGTTTTACCTTCCCGCTTTTTATGCTGGTACCTATTTATCTACTTGCATTGACGTGCTTTCGAACTGCTAGGTTGGCAGGAGCTGGGGTTATCAGCGGGAGCTCGCTCTGCTGCATGGCACCCGGGATTCGAACCGCCAAGCTGCCGATTTTGCAGTCAACAGTTTTCGGAGTCTTAGTCCACTGAGCCACCACACCCCATTGCCCACATAAAGCTGTACATAAACCTTGCCGTAGATTGACAACAACAATAATTGACTATGCTGTAAGAAGTATTTTGTGAGAGACCTCTTAGGTTCCATTGGCTGCCTTGCAGAGACAAGATAAATTTAAAAAAAATTAAATCGGGCCTCACTGGAGATAAATAGATTGTAATGGCCCAATTGAACTGAACGCACATCTCCACAATTCTGTAGTTTATTTCGGTCTCTGACTTTGCTATCCAGTATTGCAGCTTCCCAGCTGAGTGGTAGATTCTGCACTATAAGGATGTGGGACATATCACTCATTTTGCCATATCACTCTGAAGCTGAAGGCTAAACAGGATAAGATCCAGCCAGGGTGGCAGCAGGGTTCAAGGATGGCATGGACTACAGATGGGCTTGAGCTCCAGTTTGGCGGTTCAGCTCAGCTTTGTGCCACCCCCCCACACACACAGGTGTTATGCAGGGACCTCTGTCTCCAGCCTCCTCTGCACACCTGGGGGAATGTGGGCTTTTCTCCAGGCCTCCCTGGCTCACCTCCCCACTCATAGTTCGCAGCAGACATTTCTCTGCTGTGACGGTTGCCCACTCAGATGAAGAGGCAGGGCAGGGTAGCCTGCAGTGCTCCTTTTGAGTGGACAACCACTGGCGGAGGTGGTGAGGAAAACATGCATGGTCCATGGAATGGGAGAGTGAGCAGAAGAGGTGACAATCCTGGTGGAAGTAGCACCAAACTGGGCTGAACCAAAAAAGTGCAGTTTGTGCCCATCTCCAGTATAGAACAAGAAAAGAGAGAGAGAGAGAGAGAGAGAGAGAGAGAATCTGCACTGGTAACATGACTGAGTCTGACATGCTTAATCCATGTCATCTGGGAGATCCTGGAAGCTGTAGTCCAAGAAAATAACTTTTGCAAAGTCTGGCCTAAGCCTGAACCAGTTGATGTTCTCCAGTTCTTAGTGGATGCAGACAGTAAAGGGGCCCATGGATAATCTAATTCATGGTGAAATCAGATGTCAAAACCTTTCCAAATTGCATAGTAAATATGAATTTTTGTTCTGGGGTTAGATCTCAGCTGGGTAAGCCCCAGACAATTTGCATTCTATTTCTGAGTCAAAGCAAGAGAGGGCAAATCAAGAAGCCTGTGATCCAAAGCCAGCCAAGTTATTCCTGACATCTAATGCAGAAAACCTCACAAGCCCCTCTATCCATTTCCGGCAGCTGAAAGTAAAACTACAATATTGAATCGTTGCCTTTTCATGACACCCTAAAACATCTGCTTGAGATGGTCTCCTCACTCTGCCTAATGGTGGGTTTAGTCCTCACCCTCACCCTCAAGTGACGTCTGAGTGCCTTCAGCATACATGGCAACGGTCAGACTTTGTTCCCACACAAACTTCTAAATACTGAGATACACTGAAAATTACTTTGAGGATACTGCTCTTTAGAAGACATGCCGCTCACAAATTCCTTTCTTGGCTCCCTCGCCAGCTTTCCAAAGTTTATGGTAGCACAAACGTCATAGGATTTTCCTTTCCTCTTTGAACAAAAATCGACTCAAGTCTCCGTCCCCAGAGATGAAAGGCTTTGAAGTCCTAACACAGCGTGTTACAAGTATTTTTGATGCTTCCTCATTAGGGATGGAACAGGAGCCAAAATAAGCCACCAGGTGCCAACGTGACACCTGACAAATTAGGCACACGACTGGAAAAGGGTGGACACTTCCTGGCTGTTAATGTTCTCTTCCTCTCCATGTGATATTAACAGGAAGTACTTAGAAGGGGAGAAAAGGCTTTTCCTTGAGGACCAGAGTTATCAAGAGGTCTGGAGTAACTACTTCGTATAAACAAAAGCCCGGCGGCCAGTTCCTGCCCTGTAATTTCAACCTCATTTATGATGACTTTTTTTGACCCGACTGATGGCTCAACGAACAGGATGTTATGATTTATTTAACAGTTTGGGTGGGCAGGAGGACAAGGTGGATGGTGCCCTTAGATGTAGTATTTGAATAACTGATGGCTTTGAGGGCTTAATTTTTCCTCAGGGAAAAGTGTTTGATGGCAGGCTGCTCTGCACTAATATAAGGCACTTTAAGTGGCAGAGACAGACACAGTACAGGAATAGCAAAAGCAGTGGAAGTAAAAGTAGCACCAACAACAACAACAACAACAGCAACCAACATTAAGGCAAGAAATTTGAACAATACTGAACCAAGACTAGGGTGTCCTCCTTCCAAATCCTAATTTCACCAGGCAGAGCGTTTAATAATCTTGGACTACCAATTTAAAACAATTGCCAGCAGCAGTTAATTTCCTTCCAAAAGTTCAGAAATCAATGACTTTGCAAACATGTCACCACATTTTAGGTCTTGGCTGTTAATTATTAGACTTCACCCTTGGGTGTAGTGTATTTGTGACAACGCCAGGCTATACATGATTCTGACCACATCTAAGTGCAGTGATGCTCCCGCAAATTCCATGGTGGGGTGAGATCTCTGTGAAACCTTTTGCTTTTAACAGTGGTAGAAATGAGTTGGTTAATGCCCTTGAGAAACTTTATAACTCTTGAATATATCTTTGTACAGATTCTAATGGCATGATACAAACATAAATGGAACAAAAACATTTTGTAAAAATAATCTCTCTCCATCAGTAATACAGTTTCTCAGTTGGAAAACAGTAACACATGTCCATTTGGAAAAGTTACTTTCTTGGACTAGAGTTCCATGCATGGCCAGGTGATGTGATCTAAAAAAGTAACTACCCTTAGCTGTGCAAGTCAAGTTACAGGTATGTATGAGGCCTTCCACCAAGCATGAGGTATAGCATCAGATGTGCATTCTGACTGACTCCAGAGAAGCACAAATGATTCCAAAATGTCTGTGAAGATTCTCAGTCATCCAGGTGAGTTTATCTGGAAGTTGAGTCATGGTAGCTGGACTTCTTTTCCTTGAGAGATAGAAATGTTTCGCTGCTTATCCCAAACTGCTTCATCAGACTCAACTTCCAGATGATTCCAAACTATTCATCCCTCTCCTCTTTGTCTAAGTCTATGTTTCTGCCACAGAGAGTACCAGAGCAAACACTGAAGAGCAGACCCAGTCAATATGGAATGATGGGACATGTCCATCACTGCTGTGGTCAACAGACTAAAACCTCTACAATGCTCCCTGAGCCATAGCTGAACACTTGAAAAAATGCTGCAGAACCCATGTTGATGTACCCCATTACAGATCATGCTGTGTATTCTGTTCTATTTCATTTGGGAAACGATCACTTTCCATACATGGAAAGTCATGTATTTTATGTTGGGATAAGGTGTACATCATCAGGATGAGATTTCAAGTGGCAGGTCCCATATCTAATACACTAGAATGAGAATATGATTCATATTCCAGCCCTCACCCTCTCAATTAGATCACTGGCCTATCTAGCTTAATATTGTTTCATGTTAGCTGTTGTGATTTTTTGAGCTATTTGGCTGTGTTCTGGAAATTTTTCTTCCTGACGTTTTGCCAGACTCTGTGGCTGGCATCGCCAGAGGGCAAGAAGCTCAGGGAACGAAATGTTAGGAAGAAAAAATTTCCAGAACACGGCCAAACAGCCAGAAAAACTCACAATAGCTATCAGATCCCAGTTGTGAAAGCCTTCAAGAATACCGGATAAGGTTCAAGGTCTTGGTTTTGGTCTTCAAAACCCTCCATGGCTTGGGACCTGAATATCTGGTGGAGCGGATCCCCCAGAGGTCAAATGAGGCCAGACCCATTCGATTGTCGCAGGCGCACTCACTCAGGCTGGCCACTCCGAGAGAGGCGCGGAAGTCGGTAACCCAGAACCGCGCCTTCTCGGTTGTAGGCCCCTCTCTTTGGAATCAACTCCCGAGTGAGCTGCGCCTATGCCGCCTTCAAAAAGGCACTGAAAACGTTGCTTTATAAGGAGGCATATGGTGACCTTATTTCTGTTTAATTTTGTACTTTTTTCTTTTTTCTTTTTTTTAAACTCACCTGCTGCTCCTCGCCGAGGGTTTCCCTCCTAGCCATCTGCTATTTTTATCTTGCCTTTTATTCTTTATTTTTATTCTTATTGCTTTGCTGTTTTACTGTGCCTGTTTATGGTTTTTAGCCATTTTATTGTAAACCGCCCTGAGTTCCTGAATGGAAAAAGGTTTAGTGGTATATAAATGCTCTAAATAAATAAATAAATAAATAAATAAATAAATACATTGTTTCATACTGTTTGTCAGGGTTTCAGAAGGAGGTCTTTCTCGCCTCTTCCTATATTGAGGGATGACAGCAATTGCAGACAAGACCTTGGGTTTTGCACATGGGTTCTATCACTGTGCTATGGTGTGTTGCAGTGCATCTCCCCCTCTCTAGAGATTAGCATTCAGCTGAGTGCTGCTACCCAAAGTAAAGCAACAACATGCACATAGCCTAAGGTTTTGACTTTTGCAGCCTTTTGCTATGAACAATAAAGCAAGGGAGGAAATAAGCATGATTTCTCTGTGTAAGATTCATTCCTCTGAGATTTCACAGATGTTTCATGGTCCTATTTTTCTGGAAGAAACACCAATTTACACAGAATTGTTCTCCTTTCAGGGCAAAATGGCATCAGCTTTCCTGTGTGTGATTCCCAAGAAAAGGCACTGAGCTGCGGAGAATTTATCAATTTCCTGCACAAAAGAACAGGGAAAATTTTTAAAAAAAATTGAGAGGGGGAGAATGAAACTAGGTCTTGTTTTCCTAGGCAGCTAAGACATCTCGCCAGTGCTGGTTCAGTGGAAAGTTTCAGCAAAGTCTGTGCGCAGTGAGATGTGGCATCTCATCATGGACAAGAAATGTTTCAGGTATATTTCACATTCCTAAATCAAAACATCTGACACAGCCTGCATTTAACTCTACAAACTGCCAGTGATCCATATCTCCCACTCACCAAGGAAGAGAAGTCCTACTTTACTTCTCTTTAGGATTTTCATTTTGAATCAAAAAAGGGCCAGTCAAAGTCTGCAAGACTAGCTGAACTTTTCATTATTGTCTGACTTAACTTGTGACAAATTACTGTATATACTCGAATATAAGCCTAGTTTTTCAGCCCTAATTTTGGGCTGAAAAAAGGGACCCTCAGCTTATATTCGGGTCAATACTTTTGGCCACTGAGGCAAGTGCTTGGGTTGGTGGCGAAAAGTCATTTTAAACATTGCATGCCACATCTCATGACCCCCCACTGCATCGCAGGGGAGCGGCACACAATGTTTAAAATGTCTTTTAGCCTCTGACCCAAGCACTTGCATCAGTGGCTAAAAGTCTTTTTGAACATCACACATCACTCCCACAGCTCACAAAGGAGGAGCTGCCAGGCCCTGCTGCATTTCCCACCCTAGACTTATACTCAAGTCAGTACGTTTCCCCAGTTTTGGGGGGTTAAGTTAGGGGCCTCGACTTATACTCGGGTCGACTTATTCTCAGGTATATATACTGAATCTCAGCAAAACTTGGGAAGTTGACTCTCATACTGAGGAAATCCCTGGTAAAGCCAGTATATAATGTTCTCAGGGAGTTTTGGGAAAGCAGTCATTCTCTGAAAAGCTAAAGGCTCCTGCCTCTCCTACCTTTAACAAAGCACCATAAAACAATAAAACAAAACTTGAGCTTCTTCCTGGAGGAATTTCAAAGGACTGTCACTTAGAGAGGAATTTCAAAGGAACATTCTAGAAAAAAGTTTAAAAGAATACCAATTTGAATTGACTTTTATGGCCTTTTGTGTCTACTTCTATATATTTTTATTCAGACCTTTCCTTACACACATTGATTGTCTTTGTACATACATATCCAAAATGTCTCAACTGGCTAGCCAAATAAATGCTTTCCATGGCAGCCTTGCATTATGCTTCTTTTGGGTGCACAATGGCTAGGAATGGGTTGTTTTACACAAACACTTCCAAAGAAGCAAATTTGGAGCTCACTGTGGTTCTCCATCCAGCATGGTCAGTTGATGGTTAGCCGGCCTTCCACTACCCAGCAGCACAGTGATTCCCAACCTCATGGGGTCACCATGAATCAGTGAAGAAAAAGGTACAAATGGCTTGGGTCTGGAGGAGGAGGGGGAGGAAGGGGAAAAGTGAGTTACAGCTTGATAGGTGGGAGGGGATGTCAGTCAATGGCACCAGAGGCTGTGATTGGCTGAGGATGAGTGTAGAGGGAAGTTCTCTATTGCACCTGTGGCAGTGGCCTGCCAAAGGGGGCTTGTGTCCTCTTCCAAGCAGGGCAAGGGGTCACCACAACATGAGGAACTGTATTAAAGGATCACGGCATTAGGAAGGTTGAGAACCACTGCAGTATTCTGGCCAGAATTGTGCCCACTGTGAATGGTTGACTAGCTTAGACTGTTACTGGCCAAGAACTGTCCCCTTACAGTTTGTGATCTGATAACTTACTCAGTAGAGAAACGCAATGCATTGTATGTGGTATTGAACTTGGAGATAACCCAAACTCTGCAGTGCACGCAAAATTTGCTTTTTGTAAGGATACCATGGTTCTCTTTGCCAACAGACAGACAGGCAGACTTTTATACTGCCCACCTAGCAAATAGCTACTCCAGGCAGTGTATAATCAAATCAGTATAATAAAACAAATGCTAGTAAATAGGGAAAATAAATCACACATACATATAAGACACCAAAAACACCAGTTAACTCGCATGGAGTCACAATCAGTTGATCACATCACACTGCAAGTCACAAGAAGTCAAGGCAAATGGAAATTAGGCAGAAAAATTTTTTCCAGTGTCAGAAGAAAATTAAAGACTGGGGAAAGCTTGTTGGAATAGCCAAGTTTTAACTGGTGCTTAAAAACACCTAGAAAAGGGGCCAGGCTAATCTCTGGAGGCAGCTGGTTCCTAAGAGAGGGCACAACCACTGACAAGGCTTGGTTCCTTGTTGTGGTTTTCTGAGCCTCTCTTAGGCTTGGCCCCGTCAGGTGCCCCACCTGGGAAAAGTAAGTGATAAGGGCAGTTCCCTGTGAGTGAAGCCTCTCTGCCAAGTATCAAGGACCTAAACTGTGTGGAATCTAATTGGCAAAGAAGCCAGGGTGGAGGTAATATGTTGGAAGCATTTCACCCCAGTTAGTAATCTGGCCACTGTATTCGGCACTAGCTGCAACTTCCACATTAACCTCAAGGGCAGCCACACAGAGAGAGCACTACAGTAGTCTAATCTCGAGATGATGAGCCCATGCACCAAAGTGGTGAGGCCCCCAGTGTCCAGGAAGGAACACAGCTGGACAATCCAGTGCAGTTGGAAATGCACAGAGCAGATAACAGAAGTCAGGCAGAACCCACTATACTAATTCTGAAAGCGCTTTACCATTTATTGCCTACTTGTCTTCAAGCTCAATTCAAGATGATGCTGCTTATCTGTAAAGCCCTCAATGTCTTGTAGCTTCACTGGGATGCTTTCCCCCCTTCAGTGAACTTGGAACATTTCGTGTGTTGAGGGGTACATTTGGCATGCACTGAATCTTGCAAATGTCCTAGAGAAAAATCCCAGCATTAACTGCTAAGAAAGCAGCTTTCAGTGTTTGTTTGTTGTGTGCAATGTGTCTGTAATATTTCTGACAACTGCATCAAGAGAAGGCTGCAATTTTCAGTGCCCTTGCTACTTCCAGTGGGCACCCACTCAGATGCACTGCATTGGCTCCTCTGCTCCGCCTCCTCTGGGCACTGCCTCTAAGTGGGCACCCACTGGATGAGGCAGAGTGCCAAACTGCAGAACAGCTGTGTGGTTGTTGGCCGAACCAGCACAAGCTTCCAAGCCAGTGGTTCGTGCCATCCTCTACTAAGGAGCCATATTTTACTACAGCACCCTTCATTTCTGATCACTTTAAAAGTCCCCCCTTCTCTCTCTCTCTCTCTCTCTCTCTCTCTCTCTCTCTCTCTCTCTCTCTCTCTCTCTCTCCACATATTCACTTATGATAGAATCCAGTTTTGTTTGATAAGAACATAAGAAGAGCCATGATGGATCAGGCCAAAGGCCCATCTAGTCCAGCTTCCTGCATCTCACAGTGGCCCCACCAGATGTGTCTGGGAGCGCACGAGACTAGATATCTGTTTCTTCATACCACTCCCCTGTCTCTGGCCCCTGAGGTACCCTGGATTTTAAGACTGGGGATTACACATCTCCATCATGGTTTGTAACCTGTGATGGACTTCTCCTCCAGGAAGGTTAGAAGGGAGTACATAACCCCATTCACTCTGTAACACTCTTTCTCCACATGAACCACGGGTCCTAAGAGGAGAGGTCCCTGTTCATGTGCAGACTGTACATGGGAGAAAGCAACATGGAGAAAGAGGGTTCTGTCTCACTTGCAAACACCTCACAAGAGCTGTACCTCCCTTCTTCAGCTCATGTGGGGAACATTACAACAATCTAGGTGCTTCTTTCATGCCACTCTGACAACCACATTGAGTTTTCTAACAACTGAATAAGGCCCAACGTGTTGGCACCTGTGCTGACTTGTCTATGTTTCAAATGAGGGTGTCCAGGTAATGCATCTCTCATTTAAGAAATGAAGTTATTTTATTTTATTGCCAGCGACATATCATTATCACCAAGCCCAACGTGTTAAATGTTGTAAAACTATCAAATCTGTCAAAACCTATCTGAAAAAAAACAAGAGACCCTACAATCTTAACATCCAAACTGACTGGTGATTATCAGGAATTAAATGTGTAGGAATTCAGAATCTGAGGTGTCTGGTGACTTTTATTTTTCCATAATTGTATGAGGTTTCTACATAGTATTTAAGAATCAATTATATTGCAATTGATGCAATTAACGCTAATAATCTAGTAAAAGTCAGTTGGAGGTCTATTGAAGACATTAAAAAAAAGAGGACTATGTGGGTGTTATTAACCTATGCTGAATTTTGCTAGACATTTCCTTTCTTGCATAATAAATATACAGTAGTTAGCAAGCCTGTCATTATAATTTTGCAAGAACAATGGCTCATCACATTTTTCCTATGGTGCCCTTAACCCATGGAACATAAAGCATATAAGCAAAAATGAATCCTTTTCTGGCTTTAGATCATGTATCACACTACCCACCAATCAATCAACTGTTGCTCCCTTATCATTAAAATCCATGTTTTCAGAGGCATTAAAGATACCTCTGAAACAACAATGCTTGCCAACACACCTTCTCATTCAGTTAATTTCATCCTCCTCTGCATGATTTGCTGTCTTGCTTGTCACATGTGCTCAAAACGCATCCATTTTCAAAAGAAGAAGAAGACGGTTGCTGAATATGCTGGTGCTGTGTCGTTTCAGTTATACTTGACAATACTGGACTCCCACCTCCTGATTTAAGTACGGCACTGAGAGGGCTCTTGCAGCCTTTATCAATCATCTGTTTACCTCTTTAGCACAACTATGTCCATTTCTCAAGGCACTCAGCTTCAGTATATATTCTTCCTTCCTCCCCCCCCCCAACAAAAGTTGGTTCTTCACATTTAAATGAACAGCTCTAGTCCAATGGTTCACAAACTTGAGTCCCCAGAGGTTATGCTTTAGTCATAGAACAGGCATGTCCAAACTTCGGCCCTCCTGATGTTTTGGACCACAACTCCCAAAATTCTAAGCTTTGATTGCCAATGACAAAGGACTTGTTGTGGTCCAAAACATCTGGAGGGCCAAATTTTGGACATGCCTGTTCTATGACTAAAGCATTCAGATGCCTTCACAGCAGAGAAACAAAACTGAGACAAACCCCAGGGAGCAAGCAATCAGGGAGAGTGAACAGGAATTCAACAAAAGAGTCCCCTAATGAATTTTTTGGTTTCTGCATACAGGTATATATTAGTGAAATTTCCCAGTATCCTTCAAGGCAGAGAAGACAAAGCAAGGGACACTGACAGACAAACAAAAAAGAGTTGTTGTTCTTAAGGTAGCAGGGATAATGGAGGGAAGTGAAATTTCTGTGGTGGTGACGAATGCAGGAAGAGCAAATGGCTAGTCCTGTTAGAGTAAAATATGAAAGAATTGTAGAGATACTGGACACACTTAAGTTTGGAAGAGAAGATAGAACTCCTAGGCAGCAATAGCCAAAGAAGGCACTAGAGGTGGAAGTGCAGCAAGACAAAGCAGAGGATGCTGGGGAAAGAACAAATATAGTGGTACCTGGCATAAAGGAATTAATTTGTTCCAAATGAAATTATGTTAAGCAAATTTTCCTTTATACAAATTTCCCATAGGAATGCATTGAAAACGGAGTAATCCCTAATCACGACCATTTTTATGTTGTATGGATTCATCCCATAGACAATTCTGTTAAGCAAATTTCCCCTGTCTCCAGAATTTTTATGTTGTACAGATTTTATGTTATACAAACCGTTTGTTATACGAGTTTCTGCTGTATAGTGGAGTAAATACTGTGGGAAAGAGTCACAATTAGGAGCACAAGGAGGAGGAGACCCAAGAGATGGGCACAAATAAAAACCAATGGCAATATTCATAGTAAATGGCCAAATTGTCAAAAATTTGTCACTTTGTATTTATTCAATGTGATGACCACGACAAATATGAAACAATGAATTTTACCCTTTTGGGATTCATCAATCCCTCAACCCCCTTTTGGCCTTGGGGGGGGGGGCAATCTTGACATCTGCAGCCTCTGTCACTTTCTTAAGGGGACCTCTTTAGAAGTGGCTAACTCGAATATCCAAAACCCAAACTTCACCAGACTTGCAGAGATTGTAGAGGATAATAATTGGGGGAGGGGGGCCTCTCAGCAATTGTAGAGTCTCAAGGTGTCAGGGAGAATTTTATAGAGTCTCCTGAAGGAGAGACAAAACCAATGAGCCAACTCATCAATTTTTTTAAAAAAAATCATAAATTCATGATTCATCAGCATTGACAAATTATGCATAGTGATGAATCACTATTCAGTAGTGATCAATCACTAATCTTTTTTCCAATTTGTGCCCATCTCTAAAAGATACTCTTCACCAATGTAACTGCAAAACCACTTTTAGATTCTTGAAGATAGGTATGGCTACAACACACAAAGGTTGATATACAGGGACCCCTGCATGAGGAGGACATGAGACAGCTGAAGCTCAGCCAAGCAAAGTCATACAAAAAGGGGAAAAGAAGAGTAGTTGTAATAGACAACTCCCTACTGAGTGGAACTGAAACTAAAATACACCTGGAAAAACCAATGTGTCTCCCTGGAGGATGGTTCAGAAGGGTAACCGAAAAATTGCCATCATCAACCATAAAACCCACATATGCATATCCTTTTCTTCTCATTCATTTGGGAACAAGTAACACAGCCAAGAGGAGCTGTGAGGACATCACATCAGGCTTGGGAGCTTTGGGAAGAAACATCAGGGACTTTGAGGCCCAGATAGTCTTCTTGAGTGAACCTTGAGCTGGCTACCTGGGATTGGACCCTAGATCATGAGCACAGTTACAGGTGCAGTACAGCAGTTTAGCCACAGTGCCACGCATTCCTGCCCCATCACCATTGTTCATTGCTCAGCAATGGAATGAGGTTCAGCAGTGAAGCCAGCAGTCTTGTATGAAGAGAATGGAAGTGGGTTGCCATCTTGGTTTTGACTTGGGCAGCAAAAACATCCTATGCTACACTGGCAAATTCACTAGCTGATCAAAGGATTTAGACTCTCCTGATGCCTGAAGATGAGAAACCTGTTATTTCAGAATTTCACATAGTGGCCAGGAGTATTTACTGATTTTATTTAGTGAGCGGGCTGCAATTCTTCCAGTAAACATTGCTGTTCATTGCAGATATAGAAACACACTGTCCTTAAACAATTGCCTTTGGCAGCTACCATCGATGCCTTTTGTGATGAGCTTCCTGCCCTTCCAGCATGGCCCCTCTGAAGTGATGCTCTTGAAACTCTGCCTAGTAGGACAACACCCTTGGTAACTCAGGTTGTTCCAGAAAAATTATGGCTGTCAAGAGAAGACACGTCAATCACCTCTTGAGTCGTCCTCACAGATGAAGAAGAGGCATGGCAGACTGTTTTCTCCTCAGCTCAAACAAGCGTGAGGCATTTGTAATGTTTTGGACGGGAGAGGAGAATGAGAATGGTAAAGGTTGCTTTTGATGCAAAGAAACACTTGAACACAACATACAAATCACATAAATGAGGTGTTTTGAGTTTACTGTGCAAAATGGCAACGATCCCTGCTTTGTTCATGGGCTTTTAAAGGTTTAGAGACAGGGAAGGGGTAACATTTGTGCCTTTCTAAAGCAGAAGGAGTCCTTCTGTGATGGCTGTGCACCTGGCCTATGCTTCGGAAAGAGAAACGGTGTGGATTTTGCACAGAGACAGTCAGCACAGATTCTGCAGAGCTTGACAAGACCAAACAAACAAGCATTCTTTGTTTCCTACTTGCCTGAAAAAGGGGGTCCTGGGGGGGGGGGCTTGAAAAAATACCTTCTCATTAGTGTCACACAGATCATGAAGAACAAGTTGTTGTTTTGTTTTGTTTTTTATATGTTGACAGGAGTTATCGGGAATAGAACCCAAAGCTCTCAGCTCAGTGGAGGGCTATAACTAGAGTGGAGAAACTGAGGCTCTCCTCCAGGGCACCAGTATTTAGAGGGCATTGAGATCTAGAGGTGAATATTAGGAAAATAAAACATCCCAGTGTTATTCTTTCTTTTCCCCAAAAAGCATGAACTCTTTTTTTTAAATTTGGGATAACCCCAAGGCCTGCTCCTACTTCTGGTTTAGTGGGTAAGAGATGGTGTCCCTTGCCCTAGATCCTTGTGTTGCACTATAGAACTGCAGTTTGGAGCATTTTTGTAGACAATGAGTTTTGACTTACCCCACTTATTTGAACAAGAAAAGCTCAGGATGAGACACTCTAGGTGTGGAGACATTGGTTTAAAAAATTGAGGATTTTTTTCCTTCTGACCCCATTACATAAAATTGACTGTGAATCAACCTGTAGTTTTCCTAATCAATCTATAGGTTTGGCAACTGCCACTGTTTCTACTTTTTTTACATTGGATCTATTTGCATCAGTTCAGACAATGAGATCACCCATAATGCTGTGTCGCCCCTGCTTGAGGCACAATACATAGCTATTTCTTTCCCTTCTTTCTCTCTCTTTGCACTATGACACCTAGACTTTAGACACCCATACCCACATACCCACACAACCACAAATAAAAACACCACCATCCCACCCACTCACATACACACACACACCAAGTACATAGAGACGAAGAAAAGGACAAGACAGGCAGAAATCAGTTTCTTGTCTACAGCTTATTTGTATTTTCTCTAGCCCCCTGTAGGGCTGAGAGAGAGCAATATTAACAAGCTGAAAACAAGGCTGCTTAGCCAATTTCCTCCTCTCATTAAAGGGCCAATTAACGTAAACATCAGGGAAACCTGAACTTCACAGTGAGTAAATGTGAAAGTGTCTTGTGCAGCTGCATCTTCTGGCTGAACACCAGTATTTATCTGGCCCTTTGACTCTTCATGTGACTTGAAGGATTTCTGGGCTGTAACTACTGACTTGGACACTTGTCTCTCCCTTCTAGTTCTTGATGGTCAGGTCTGACATTGATGTGCTTAGACATGCACACACGTGCCCGTATTTTGAGTATGAGCTGGAAAAAGGCAAATTGCCTAGCTGTTACATTTTCATCAGTAAGAAATGGTTGCATCTTCAAAGGCTATTTCTTTTTAAATGCTTTCCATCAGTCTTGCTTGCTTTAAGCAACTCTGGCACCAATAAAGTTCTTCCTCAGACCCACTGTCAGGCAAGGTAGCCCTGACAAAGCATGATCAAGTTATCCACAAATTCAAGGAAACATGAAACAGTGGTTTGAAAAGTCTCTTGATATCATGTTGTCCCTTTCTGTTTTTTATTAAGTGAATCCCTGCCCCTAAAGAAGTTCATCGCCTGCTTCCCCCTCCCTTTTCCTTGTACATATGCCTCTCTTCCACCCTAATTTGTTCAGAATATTCAGCACAACTACTATCAGAGCTCCCAACATTCATTCAAAGAAATCCAAAACGTTTCATGCTTTGTTGCTGTTGTTCTTGTTGCTGCTGCTGCTGCTGCTGCTGCAAGTAACATGTTACTTGTTACTTACAGGTAACAAAACAAAGCAATGCATTATTATAGTCTTTCATCTAAATGTTATTCCACCCCACTCCCCAAATTACTGAAAAAGGTCAAACCCAACAAATCAGCCAAAGGTGACAATTTTGCATCACATACATGTTACACATGCAAATATTTTAATGTCTAAAAGTCTTGTTTAAATAAGAAAAAATAATGTTATGGCAGCCTTTCATTGTCCAAAAAGTAATGTGTTACAAGTAATACTCTTTTTGACATGTTATTTCGAAGCTCCAGCTATAATACCTTTGTGGGTACACACACACACACACACACACACACACACACACAGAGAGAGAGAGAGAGAGAGAGAGAGAGAGAGAGAGAGAGAGAGAGAATGAATAGCTCAGCAGTTTTAAGTCTTTGGCTGTGAAGCCAGAGGTTGGAAGTTCAATTCCCCACTGTGCCTCCTTGGCAAGAACCTGGCCTTGATGATCCTTAGGGTCTCTTCCAGCTTTGCAGTTCTAAGATATGAGAGAGAGAGAGAGAGAGAGAGAGAGAGAGAGAGAGAGAGAGAGAGAGAGAGAACAAGTTTCAGGAGTTATTTCTAGTCTGCTGCAATGGAATCCTCTCTGAGCTTGTTTCCCTCAGCAAATGGGGCGGGGGAACCAGCCTGGGGAAACAAGCATCTCAGCAACCTTGATCCCTGACGCCCTTCATTCTAGAAATTAAGCACTGAGAAGAGAGCCATTGTGGACTCAGAAGATACTAAGCTCAGCAAGTGAGCTGACGATGCAACACAACAACAATAAAAGCCAAACCCTAGCATCCTGACTATCAGCAGTTGCACAGGTCCTGAACTCTGCAGAGGCTAATGAATGGGTTTTGATTATAGAAGACTAGATGGGCAACCCAGCAGATTTTGTGTGAACAAATTCACCACAAATGTACAGGAAAAAAAAGTCTGTTACACTGGGTATATTATACACTGAATTAACTAGTGTTTCTGTATCTACAATTACTGATGGTATCCACTTTGTACTTGCTGTTCATAAGCATGGAACAGGAATCACACAGGAATCAGAGCACATCCTACTCTAATTATTCCATAAACAGCTGGGTGATATCTAATCTGGAGCTCTGCCATTTTGTGACTCCATGTCTGTCCATCTTAGCGTATATTCCAGAATGGGTGTTGTGGAACCCCATAGCATGATGGCAGAAATCAACACCATAAAAAGCTCTACATGTAATAACTGTAGTGGAGAATGTTTCACAAGGGAGTGGAGGACAGGTATTAACTTAAGGCCATGGGTTCCTTTTTTGAGTCAATCCATCTCAAATTTCATAAAATCATAGAATCATAGAATCATAGAGTTGGAAGAGACCTCAAGGGCCTTTCAGTCTAACCCCCTGCCATGAAGGAACACCCATCACAGTATTTCTGACAGTTGTCCATCCAGCCTCTGTTTAAAAACCTGCAAAAAAGGACCCTCCGTGGCAGCATATTCCACTGCTGAACAGCTCTAACCATCATGCAGTTCTTCCTAATGTTCAAAGGGAATCTTTTTTCTTATAGTTTGAGAACATTGCCCTGCGGCCTAGCCTCTGAAGCCATGGAAAACAAACCTGTTCCCTCTTCAATATGACATCCTTTCAGATATTTAAACATAGCTATCATATCTCCCCTCAGCCATTTTTTTGAAAGGCTAAACATTCCCAGTTCCCTAAGCCATTCCTCATAAGACAATTCCTCCAGACCTTCCACCATCCTGGTCACCCTCCTCTGCACCCGCTCAAGGTTGTCAACATCCTTTTTGAATTGAGGTGCACAGAGCTGGACACAGTACTCCTGGTGGGGTCTGACCAGAGCAGAATAGAGTGGTACTATCACTTCCCTTGATCTAGACACGATGCTTCTGTTGATGCAACCAAGAATCACATTTGGCTTTCTTGGCCGCCGCATCACACTGCTGACTCATGTTGAATTTGTGGTCCACCAGGACTCCCAGATCCCTTTCACATGCACTATTTTCCAACCAGGTACTGTATCTCCCATCCTATATCTGTGCAATTCATTCTTTTTACCCAGATGCAGCACTCTACATTTCCCTCTGTGGGAACCCATTCTGTTAGCTTTAGCCCAGCACTCTAATCTGTCAAGGTCATTTTGGATTTTCATCCTATCCTCTAGTCTAGGCAATTAGCAACCCCTCCCAATTAGGTTTGATCTGCAAATTTAATTAGCATACTCTCTATTCCTTCCTCCAAGTCATTAATAAATATATTGAACAGCACTGGACCCAGAACAGAACCCTGGGGCACCCCACTGGTCACATCTCTCCAAGCTGAAGAGGGGCCATTTATAATCACCCTTTGGGTGTGATCAGTCAACCAATTACAAATCCACCTTAGAGTAGCACTGTCTATCCCACTTTCTACTAACGTCTTAGCAAGAATACCATATGGAACCTTATTGAAGGCCTTACTGAAGTCCATATAAGCAATATCTACAGCATTCCCCTCATCCACCAGGCCTGTAATTCTATCAAAGAAAGAGATCAAATTAGTTCTGGCATGACTTGCTTTTAAGAAACCTGTGTTGACTTCTTGTATTGACAGCATTGCTTGTTAAATAATTACAGACTCCCCCCCCCTTTTTTTTTTGAAGATGGGGACAACATTAGCCCTTCTCCAATCGATGGGGACTTCGCCTGTTCTCCAGGACTTCTCAAAGATTATTGCCAATGGTTCTAAAATTACTTCTGACAGTTCTTTTAATATCCTTGGGTGTAATTCATCTGGCCCAGGAGACTTAAATTCATCTAATGTTTCCAGGTGTTTCTGTACTACCCCTCTACCTATTCTATGTTGCAATCCCCATCCTACCTCATCTACTCTTTGTCCCAGTGGATCTGTTCCTTCCTTTTTTGGAGAAAACGGAGGCAAAGAAGGTGTTGAGTAGTTCTGCCTTTTCATTGTCTCCTGTTAGTAACTGGTTCTCTTTACCATGCAGAGAGCCTATCATTTCCTTATTTTTCCTTTTACTGCGGACATAACTAAAGAAACCCTTTTTACTATCTTTAATCTCTCTGGCAAGTCTAAGTTCATTTTGCGCTTTAGCTCCCCCCCATTCCCCTGCATATATTAGTTGTTTGCTTATATTCCTCTTTGGTGTATTCCCCATTTTTCCATTTCTTGTACTTGTTTTTCTTTATAGTTAGCTGAGTTGAAAGTTCTTTAGTAAACCATTGTGGTTTCTTTAGACATCTCCAATTTTTCTTCTTGTTGGAACAGTTTTAGATTGTGCCTTTAATATCTCACTTTTAATGAACTCCCATCTGTCTTGGATTCCCTTCTCTTTCAGTGTTTTGGTCCATGGAATCACAACCAATAATTCCCTATGTTTACAAAAAATGGCTTTCTTAAATTCCAGGATTCTTGTCTGACTATGTTAAGCTCACTTTCCAACTGTATAACAAATTCCAAGAGGGCATGGTTACTTTTACCTAAAGATCCCACCACTTTGACCCCATTTATAAGGTCCTCCATATTGGTTAAGACCAGATCTAAAATGGTTGTGCCTCTTGTTCCCTCCTCTACCTTCTGGACCATGAAATTGTCTGCAAGGGCAGTAAGAAGTTTTTTAGACCTTGCATTCTTAGCTGAGATGGACTGCCAACATAGATCAGGATAGTTAAAATCTCCCTTTAGTTCTACATCTCTCCCTTTTGACTGTGTGGCCATCTGCTCACAAAAGGCATCATCCCACTCTTTACTCTTCCTGTTACTGTCAACTTTTCCCAACATTACTGCATTTTCCAGTGAGTTTTGTCCACTCGTGATAAGTCCATTTCCAGATTGTCTCAGGGATTTTTTTGTTATTTTATTTTATTTTATTTTATTTTGCTTCTAGGGAAAGTTTTAATTTGAAATGATCTGCTCTGATAATATCTGGTTTCAGTCGACAGCTCTTCCTGCCCATGATCAACTGAGCTTAGTAATGCAACTCTGCTCTTAATAAGTTTAGAATTCTTCTGAAATTTTATTACTGGTAAAAACCATGTTTTGGCACTGATCCTTTTCATCTTCTTCACCTTTACCGTGTTTTCTGATATTATCTACTGGTGGACAGCACCACATTTTGCTTCCGGTCTTGTTTCGGCAACGTGAAATGGCTACTGTATTTTAGATCAATTTTGGCTGTCTGGCGATGTCCCTATGTTTCTTTATATTACATTTGGACTGCATAGTCCTGAAAAAAAATGAGAGCAGGTAATCCTGCTAATTCTAAAATAAGCACCCAGGCCTCTGGCCTACACAAGAACTGCTTCACACACAAAAATTCCCCTTCAATAGTGACGGGTTTCAATGATCCTACTGAGGGCCTGTAACTTTCTTCTTTTTCTTCCTTATCTCCACAAAAACATTCAAGGGGGGAAGTGGCAATGCATATGAATGTATAAATCACTCCTCTCCATGGATGGTGGTTCTGACACAGATTGGAGCCCTCTGCACAAAACTTTCAAATCAAGAGGAGTTGCTACATTCTACCTAATAAGCGAAAGAAATAGTTATATATTAGTAGCAGAAGACGAAGTATGAGGTCCCCATGGGGAAATTGGTCCACTTATCATGTGAATGCAGGGGGAAAGGAGGGGATCAATTTGTCCCAGCAATGTACCAAAGAGGAGGATAAATACCTGTCTAGGCATGCCCTGATTTGTATTGCATCTGAGGCCCTTAAATTTGTATACCAGAGCTGTTTCCTTATGCTATGACATAACAATATTGCTAATTTATTGCCTCGAACAATAAAAATATCTGGGATTTTGTTCCTGAATTCTTTTGCTTTCAGGAGACAATTGCATTGCCTTTTTTCAGGAAGTAACTCCTGCTCTGGAATAAATGTTGATGATGAATGAATCCCAAGCGTGTATTATTTATTTATTTATTTATTTATTTATTTATTTATTTATTTATTTATTTATTTATTTAGGATATTTTTGCCCCACCTTTCTCCTTGGAAAAGGACCCAAGGTGGCTTACAATAATGAGGGACAATACAGCCCAGAACATTAAAGACATATTCAAGTTAAGAACAAGGAGTTTGAAGAGGCATCTTAGAACATTAAAAGGTAACATTAGAGCTACAAAGAGCATGCAAAAAGAAAAGAAAAATCCATTATGAGGAATGAAAAGCAACATGGAGAACACTAGTATTCTTATGAAATCAGTCAATGCAGTCATGTATGGTAATCCATATAGAGTCACAAAGTAGGAAGTCCCTCATTCATGGAAAGCTTGCCTGAAGAGGAAGGACTGCCTGTTTCCGGAAAGACAGTAGAGAGGGGGCAGTCCTGGCCTCCAGCAGGAGGGAGTTCCAAAGTCTGGGAGCAGCAACAGAGAAGGCTCTTTCATGTGTTCTTTTGAGGTGCACCTGTGAAGGTAGTGGGATGGAGAGAAAGGCCTCTCCTGAGGACCTTAATACCCGAGCCGGTTCATAATGAGAGATTCAATCTTTGAGGTAGCTTGCACCCAGGCTATTTTGTGCTTTGTAGGTTAAAGTCAGCACCTTGAATTGTGTCCGGTAGCATCCAGTTTGGCCTATCATCATCATCATCATCATCATCATCATCATCATCACCATCATCATCATCATCATCATCATCATCATCATCATCATCATCATCATCATCATCAAACTACAAATCTGAAGGGAGTCTATGCATCATCAATTCAGCCCCTCTCAAGGAAGCACAATGGAGATTCGAACACTCAGCCTCTGGTTCTACAGCCAAATGCCTAAGTATTAATGTTGTTTTTGTTTAATATGTGAAAAAAATTATGTCTGTGTAACATTTGCTGTGTTTGCCCTACTCATAAATAAAATAGCCACCCTCTGCCTGCCTGCCTCTCTCTCTCTCTCTCTCTCTCTCTCTCTCTCTCTCTCTCTCTCTCTCTCTCTCTCTCTCTCTCTCTCTCTCTCTCTCTCTCTCACACACACACACACACACACACACACACACACACACACACACAGACAGAGAGAGAGAGAGAGAGAGAGAGAGAGAGAGAGAGAGAGAGGAGCATCTAGGTAGCCTTTTTTTTCTTTTTTCCTGCTGTTACCCATGTTTGCCCTTTAAAGCTAAAAGCTCATCCATGAAACACAGGTCTCTAAGGTGGCCACAGTACTGAAACTGCAGTCTTTGTTAATAAACATGGCCAAGAATGAGAGGCAGTTTAAGAGCCACAGTTCAGTAATCTGCACTTCCTTTATTGAACTCCCTAAGCACTGTTTAGTAATTTCATAAGCCTAGTTTCTCCACAAGCCACAAACAGGCTTTTAAAGAGCAAATTAAGTTGCTTTCCACAAGCACAATGCAAATTAAATAATAAATTAGAAATAGTAACCATCAAGAAAATGTTCTTGGGCTTCATGGAAAACCAACACAGCCTGACCTCTGTCTTTCTACTTTTCCAAATGGACACACAGACACACAAACCCTTCAGATTGCCACTTGTGGCCGCACAATGAAAAACAGCTAAATAAAGCTTTACCTCAGAATGTGTGGGGATGGAACATAATGGAGGCAGAAGCTGAGGCCCTGCCGCTATTGCATCATTCATTATTTCACTATTTATGTACATTCCCCCCTTCAACTATATCTGGAAAGCACTTGAAAATGACGAAGATCAGAATAATAAAAGAAACTCCCTTTTGGTGACATTAACACAGTTAAACACATGCTGTTGGGACCTAGACTTAAATATTCCAGTGTGGAGAATGAGCCTGAGCACAACCGCAAAGGAGCCATGTCTTCTTTCAGGATACTCTATTCCATTTGTCAGCCATGCCTTCTACAATACCAGTCACCTGTCATTCTTTGAGATGAAATATGCGTAAGTCTGGACAAACATTAGAGTTCTCCTGCCTAGGCTGCCCTAAAACAACATAAGCCTAATTGCGGTATGTAAATGTACCATACACCCAAGAGCCAGTAAATATTTAGTATGAATCTGCTGTTTCTTAATATTTCATTCTGTTGCCATATGTCTGACAAAGTGAACCAGCTTTCCATACTTATAACAGGGTTTCCTCAGAGGAATGTGCCTCTATACAAATAGATTTTCAAATTAAATTCATGTTTACATCCCAGTGACCATCCAAGGGTGTAGTGTGGGGAGGGCAAGGGGGGCAGGGTGACTCAGTCACAGCAATTAGGGGGTGCCAAATCACTTACTGCCCCCCCCCGCTCGCCATCTCTGAGTCCGGCTACAGGCAGGCAGGCAAGCAGCAGTGGCTGCAGCGCCCTCCTCCTCCTCCTCCTCCTCCTCCTCCTCCTCCTCCTCCTCCTCCAATTCTTTGTTGCCAAGTGCGGGATAGGTAATGCCAGGACCCTGCCTGTCACAGAACCTGACTCTGAGGGGTTAAATGGTGAAGAGCTGCTGGAGGAGCCTTGCAGCTCAAGTCAGCAGGAAGCTGGGTCTGATGACTCAGCTGAAAACATATCTTCTCCTCCTAGAAGGGCTATGAGCAGGATTCTGCAAAGACGTGCTACCAGGAGAGCTAGGGAAAGGGTTTTTGATGCTAGACGGGGAATCAGGTTGGGAAGCCCTGAGTACTAGCAGGAGCCTTTCCAGAAGTAAGGGTGTGTTCCCTGTTTTGGGATAAAGCGGGTAAGCTCACCTTGAGCTCTCTGTGGGAGCAACGCATCATTTGAACTTGCAACCACATTCTTGTCTGTGACCTTGGCTCTGTTTCCTGATTTTGGACTGGCTTCCTGGACAACAGCTTATTCTGTTCCCTTGGGTTTGGCATCTGGTTTCCGTGAGATATTCTGGTTTTGACTTGGACTGTTAATTGCTGGGAGTTGGATTCTGTTATTTATCTGGCACTTGATTGTTCACAAAGGGCTTTAACTTGCCCGGCTTTCCACTAAAGATCTTGGCAAAGAACTGAACCCTGTTTGTGTGTGTGCTCTGTGTGCGGGGCTGGACAGTTTGCTCCCACTCAAACTTCTTGAAGCAGAATGGAAGAGGAGGGGGCTGTTGGGATGACACCATTGGCAGCTTTGCAAAACCAAGTGCTGCTTTTGTCTCAGGCAATTACTCAATTGCAGCATGCTCCAGCACCGGCTGGGTTGCAGCCCCGTTGCCCTTTGCTGCCTCCTGACCGGTTTGAGGGCAAGTTAGAGGAATTCCCTGCATTCTTGGCTCAATGCAAGCTGTTTATCGAGGTGTGTGCTCAAGAATTTCCTACTGAGAGGTCTAAGGTCTGCTTTATCATCAGTTTGTTGAAAGGACAGGCGGCTAAATGGGCTACTCCTTTACTCCTCAGTGCTTCACCTCTACTGAACCACATTTCTTCAGCTTTTCAGAACCCCGTACAGGCTGCTACTGCCAACAGGAGACTCAGAGCTCTGAAACAGGGCAAAGATTCAGTGTTTGACTACACCATTGCGTTCCGTTTGATAGTACAGGATCTGAATTGGAATGAACCGGCACTGATTTCTCAGTATATGGAAGGATTGGCAGATGAAGTGCTTGATGAACTCTCTAGGGTGGAACAACCAAACACGTTACAGGAACTCATTACCCTGTGTCTCAGGATAGATGGACGCCTGGAAAGCCGTCGCCTCTCCCAAGGCAAGAACTACAACCAGCAACCTCTGCCAGCTGTGCCTAATCTGCAATCCGGTGAAGCCCGCAGAATGGATCCAGAACCTATGCAACTGGGAGCTGCTCAACCACGCCTCACCCCAGAGGAAAAGGCAAGACAACGCTCTCATAATCTCTGCCTGTACTGTGGAGGAGGAGGACATTTTGCTTCCAGTTGCCCTTTGAAGCACTCCTCAGTAAGTGCTGCTACCTCTGCAGCAGTAAAAGGGCAGCTCCATCCTTGAAGGAACCCACAGGAATGGAGCATACCAAAGGGTTCCCAGACAATACCATCACACCCCAAGGACCTTTCCTGGTACGTGTAACTCTAGGGCTTCCTGATGGCCAGAAAGTACCTGTGTATGCTATGGTAGACTCTGGGGCAGCTCAGTGCTTTGTGGATGCTGGGTTTGTGCAATGCCATCAGATTCCAGTACAGAACAAGGAAACTCATTTGCTGGTAGAATCCATTGAGGGTTGGTTACTTCGTTCTGGGCCGATAGCTCAGGAAACCTGTCCACTTACTCTTCAGGTAATGGACCACAATGAGCAGATTTGCTTTAATGTAACTCGGATGCCCCGGTTTCCTCTTGTCTTGGGACTTTCCTGGTTGTGAGCTCATAACCCATTGGTGGATTGGGTGCAAGGGGAATTGTACTTCAAGGTTCCTTGCTCAAAGAAAAATTCTTCTACCATCCTGGCAGTTGCCCATGCTACATCTGACCCTGTCTTGCCCCAGGTATACAAAGACTTTGCGGATGTATTTGAGGAAAAGCGGGCTGACAAGTTACCTCCGCATTGGCCCTATGACTGTGCCATTGATCTGATACCTGGGGCACCCCTCCCTGTGGGATGAGTCTATCCTATGTCCGAACCTGAGTTAGAAGCTTTGAGAGCTTTCCTAGACAAGAACCTTCAACGTGGGTTTATACACCCTTCCAAATCGCCATTGTCCGCACCGGTGATCTTTGTAAAGAAGGGAGGGGAGCTTCATCCTTGTAATGATTACCAGGCATTAAACAAGATCACTATTCGGGACCGGTACCCTTTATCCCTAATCTCTGAACTTTTGGACTGGTTAAGAGGGGCAAAGTGTTATACCAAGCTGGACCTTCGTGAGGCGTATAATTTGGTGCGTATCCGTAAAGGAGATGAGTGGAAAACTGCATTTCGAACCCAGTACGGTCAATATGAACATTTAGTAATGCCTTTTGGACTGACAAACGCACCCAGTGTATTCCAGCGGATGATGAATGACATTTTCCATGATCTACTAGATCGTTGTGTGGTCATTTATTTAGATGATATCCTGATTTATTCCGCTGACCCAGCTCAGCATGTTCAAGATGTTCGTCAGGTCTTGCAGCGTCTCCGGGAAAACGGACTATATGCTAAGCTGGAAGAATGTGAGTTCGACATTAAGGACGGTGAATTTCTGGGGCATATTATTTCTCCCCAGGGAATCCGCATGGACCCTAAGAAAGTAGAAGCTGTGTTGTCCTGGTGGCGACCACAAAACCGTAAGGATTTGCAACGGTTCCTCAGTTTCGCCAACTACTATCGCCAGTTTATTCCTGCCTACGCCAACATTGTTGCACCTTTAAACCGTCTCCTTCGGCCCAAAGAGCTTTTCCAGTGGACTCCAGAAGCAGAAGAGGCTTTCTCTACTTTGAAAACCCGCTTCACCTCTGAACCCTTGCTCCGTTATCCTGATCCACAATTACCCTTTATAGTGGAGGCTGATGCATCTAGCGTTGCTCTGGGAGCAGTCCTATCTCAACAGGATGATTTCTACCAAACCCCGCGTCCCTGTGCTTATTACTCTCGGCAATTAAAACCTGCAGAGAAGAATTATACTATCTGGGAGAATGAACTGCTGGCCATCAAGACGGCTTTTGATGTATGGATGCATTACCTCGAGGGAGCTCGACACCCTGTTCAAGTATTGACTGATCATCGAAACCTTGAACATTACAAACAGCCCGGCGATTGACTCAGCGACAAATCCGGTGGTCATTATTCTTTTCCCGGTTCGATTTCCGGATCAAGTACATTCCTGAGGCTCAGAATAAAAAAGCTGATGCATTATCCAGAAAACCTGAGTATGCAGCGCCTGTAAAAGAGACATTAGTGACGCCCATCTTGCCTCCCTCTGTGTTTGCAGCCACGAATCCATGTCTCAGCTTGGCAGAAGAAATCAATGAATCTCAAGCTCTCGATTCATGTACTCAGCAACGTCTTCAGGAACTCCAGAATGGGAATATGGAGAGTTTTCTGCACAACAAGGGTTATTATTACATCGAGGGAGGTTATATGTTCCTGCTGGTTCTCTTCGTAACCAGATGTTGCATCTCTCACATGACTCTTTACCTGCTGGACACTTTGGACTTTACAAAACCCTGCATCTTCTCACAAGGGAGTTCTGGTGGCCACATGTCTGTGCTGATGTTGCCCGATACGTGGGTTCCTGTGAAGTTTGTCGGCGGGCAAAGGATGTTGTGACCAAACCCTCAGGTCTGTTGCATCCTTTGCCAACACCCTCTAGTCCCTGGAATGCTGTCTCCTTAGATTTCATCACGGATCTTCCTCACTCAAAAGGGTTTACCTGCATCCTGGTCTTCGTGGATTTGTTCACCAAAATGGCCCACTGTGTTCCTTGTCCTAAATCCCCTACCACATCAGAAACAGCTCATCACTACTTGCAACACCTCTTCAGACTTCATGGTTTACCTGCACACCTCATTTCGGATCGTGGGCCACAATTCATCTCCCACTTCTGGCAAGCAATGCATAAGGTACTAGGAACACAAGTTCACCTGTCATCAGCTTACCACCCCCAGTCAGATGGTCAGACTGAGCGCACTAATGCCACCTTAGAACAATATTTATGCTGTTATACATGCTACCAACAAGATAACTGGGCGGATTTGTTACCTTTAGCTGAATTTGCATATAACAATGCTGTACATTCTTCCACTCGCCAGACCCCATTCATGGCTAATTATGGTTATCATCCTCGGTATTTTCCAATTACCCTTCCTTCCACCACTGTGCCAGCTGTGGATGCATACATTCAAGAACTCCACGGCATTCAGGAATTATTGCGAGAGCAACTTGACCATGCTAAGGAAGAAAGTAGCGGACAAGAAAAGACAGGAAGGGCCACAGCTAAATCCAGGCATGAAAGTTTGGCTGTCTACTCGATACCTGAGACATCCTGGGCGATCCCGAAAACTAGATCCTCAGTTCATTGGTCCTTATCCCATCTTAGAACAAATCAATCCAGTTGCTTTTCGTCTGCAACTACCTGATTCCCTTCATATTCATCCAGTATTCCACCAATCCCTCTTGGTTCCAGCTGCAGACCCTGACCCCAACCGACCACCGACTCCTGAACCTCCTCCACTGATTTTAGTAGAAGGAGAAGAAGAATATGAAGTCCGTCAAGTCTTGGATTCTCGAATACACCGTGGAGGATTGCAGTATTTGGTAGACTGGGAAGGTTATGGACCTGAAGATCGGTCATGGGAACCTGCGTCCAACTTGCATGCTCCTGAGTTGGTTCAACAATTCCATGACAGTTCCCCTGATAGGCCTGGCCCATCGGAAGAGGGGGACCATGGGGAGGGGGATAGTGCCAGGACCCTGCCTGTCACAGAACCTGACTCTGAGGGGTTAAATGGTGACGAGCTGCTGGAGGAGCCTTGCAGCTCAAGTCAGCAGGAAGCTGGGTCTGATAACTCAACTGAAAACATATCTTCTCCCCCTAGAAGGGCTATGAGCAGGATTCTGCAAAGACGTGCTACCAGGAGAGCTAGGGAAAGGGTTTTTGATGCTAGATGGGGAATCAGGTCAGGAAGCCCTGAGTACTAGCAGGAGCCTTTCCAGAAGTAAGGGTGTGTTCCCTGTTTTGGGATAAAGCTGGTAAGCTCACCTTGAGCTCTCTGTGGGAGCAACACATCATTTGAACTTGCAACCACATTCCTGTCTGTGACCTTGGCTGTTTCCTGATTTTGGACTGGCTTCCTGGACAATGGCTTAATCTGTTCCCTTGGGTTTGGCATCTGGTTTCTGTGAGATATTCTGGTTTTGACTTGGACTGTTAATTGCTGGGAGTTGGATTCTGTTATTTATCTGGCACTTGATTGTTCGCAAAGGACTTGAACTTGCCCGGCTTTCCACTAAAGATCTTGGCAAAGAACTGAACCCTGTTTGTGTGTGTGCTCTGTGTGTGGGGCTTGACAGGTAAGGTGCGCACACAATAATGTGCACCCATGCACCCGCATGCCAGCACGCCAGCGCACCCCACACCTACCCCACACCCGCACAACTGCCCCCAATGCCCGCAGGATTGCTGGGGGGATGGGATGGAGTTGGGGGGAGGGGCACAAAAATAACTTTGGCCACTGGCGCTCCAAAACCTTGCTAGGCCGCTGTGATCATCACAAAACCAAGTGAAATTAAACACAAGGATGGCTGGGTCAGTAATACCTCCCAATGCTTCTCTTTTCTATCACATGCAGAGATATGAGGGACAAGATGACCTCTAATCAAGAACAAATCAAATTTCTGAACAGCTTCAATATGTGCCACTATAAGTTCTTTTTCTCCTCCGTTTCTGTTACCCATCTGTAAAATGGGAAGAACAGTGGCTCAGCCAGGACTAAAAAAAGTTATCGGTTGAAGGCTGCTTTGGAAGTTAAAAGTGCTTAATAAATGATTGATTGCAACAATGAAGAGATGAGAGTGAGGGAAGCGCTTGAGTCTGTATGCCATCAAATGACTTCAAGTGGAACACTGCAAACTATTATGCAGTAACAGGACAGTTCAAGATTAAATTGTGAATTCAGGGCATGTCATGAAACTGACGTGCACAGACCGCAGGGCTTGGGTGGTCGCTGCTCTTACCGCATGGGCCGCTGGCCAATCCTTGGAGTGTCACTTACATGAGCTCCAAAATAATCTGCTAGCCTGCCCTTCAAGCAAGAGATAAGATGTCAGGATCGGTTAATAGGAAGTGGCAAGAAGGAATAACAATAGATAGCAGAGGGGGGACAGAGGATGACTGGGGATTAAAGGTACATTTTTTTTCTTGACAACCAGGCGAGCTAAGGTCTTCCAACAATATCCATCCACTTCTTCCCAAAGCATTCATATTCTGTCCAACTCAAATGTGTTGTAATTAGCCAGTATATCATTAATATATTTTTAAAAGTTTGGACAAAATGAATTTCAGGATTTTTAACAACAAAAAAGATCCATACTGTGAATCTTTCCACAGTGTTGGCAGATTTTGTAACAGATTGGACACTTATCTGTATGTTTTCAAGTTCTGCACACCATCCACTTTACTTCATATTAGACACACCAGTGCAGCTGGAGCTCAGAAACCAGTCCCACCCTCTGGAACAAAACCAACCACTGTCTTACCTTACTTACTTACTTACTTACTTACTTACTTACTTACTTTATTTATTTATTTATTTATTTATTTATTTATTTATTTATTATTTATTTATTTATTTATTTATTTATTTATATGCCGCAACCAACTAGTGAAAAGCTACTCTTGGTGGGGGGTTTTTAGCTCTGGCTGGGTGAAATTCCAACCAGGAAGCAACCTGGGAGACAGGGAGGTGGGATGATGCATGTCCTTGCACAGCTCCTGATTGGCCAGCATCAGGGAAAGGGAAAGATGGTGCATCAGAGGCTGCTTCCTAGTTGGAATTTCACCCAGCATGAGCTAAAGCAAGATAAGACAATGGTTGATTTTGTTCCAGATGGTAGGACTGGATTTCAAGTGCCAGCTGTGCTGGCGAGTTTTGTTTCAGAACCAGTCCCCTTCCGAAATGAAACACCAATCTCTACTTCTGATTTTATTTATTTACTACCAAATATATCTGGCTTTGCCCAGATTAAAACCATATATCCCACCCTCACTTCTGTCTTCTCTCCTAACACTGAACTCTTCCTCCATACTCGTCTTTCTCTGTCTTCCTTATAATGTTCCTCATTCAGCTTGTCTCAGCTTAACCACAGAGTCCAGCATAAGATCATAATCTTTTAATAATGATCTAGCAAAAGCTAATCATATGTGCAGTTAGGGCTTTGGGGGAACAAATTTTTAGAGGCAAAATCATAGTAAATTTTCTGTATTTTCAGATACATACAGCAATACAGTAGAGGCCAAAATCCTGTTGCAAATTTGTTATGAAAAAGTCATAATATTTAGTAGCACACTGCCATACATTAAATTTTCATAGATATTATTATAGCTGGATGGTAATTCAGGTGTGTTATTGTGCAGCAGAGCAAATCAACATTCTACAAGGCAAATCTAAACACGGGGACAGCCCAAACTAAAAATTATAACATTGAAAATGGAGTTTGGGTCAGTATCAAATTTGGCAGAGACGTGGGAGACAATGTGCTCTTTCTTTGTGCCAATTTTGGAGAAATTTGGGCAATATGTTTTGAGCTATTATTTTTTTATAAAGTAAAGCTGTTACTCTTCCTGTATTGAAATAGGCAACCCTAAATGTCCCCCAGATTTAAAATAATATAAATTGAAAATACCTCTCACTTACCTCAAAAGAGAATTGCTTCTATCATCTACCTCTTTTTTTAAATTTGGAAAGATGTCAGGTTGCAAGGGCTGAAATACTGATCCTCAAAGAAGGCCTTTCAAAAATAAAAAGCAACCACTTTATTGTAAGACCAAGTGTGCATGGATACTTGAGATCAGTAATCTAGAAGCCCTTTTGCTGTTTGTTTGTCCAAAGGGAGGACTTTCTGGTGCCACCTAAGGAGGTTTGTTGAGTTCACCAAGATGAGGCCAGGTACCAAAAAGCTCAGAGGTTCAAAATACAAAGATGGCCATGCCGTAGGCAGAGGAAGCAGCAGGGGAAAGCGGCCCCACTGCAGAAATCACCCATCAGATTTTGTTGTATATTGCCCAGAGTGGCCTCGTTGCCAGATGGGTGCTATAAAAATCCAATAAATAAATAAATAAATAAATAAATAAATAAATAAATAAATAAATAAATAAATAAATAAATAAATAAATAAGCCTACTCCCAACCAGGGCTCTTCTCCTCCTGTACCTCCTTCTTCTGTGCCACATTACACCAGAAAGCCTAGCCAGTCCCAGTAAAATTTGACCATTGCCCCCTCCATTTGAATTACTTTCTCAGCTCTGTAGGCAGCACATTTATCTACAAATGACATAAAATAAAAAGGTAACCAACTAAAGAATTACAGTAAGGCTTTAAATGCAGTACTGCATTCCTACTTTATTTCAAAGAAAAGTTTGCATCTTAAAAAGTTCATTCCACTAAATCATATTTAATTCTGATATTTTTATACATAGAAAGGAACTGCTGACACGGACAAGAATTAGAGGAGATGGCCTTCATTTAATCATGGCTGAAAGCATTGATTGATTCCACAGCAAAAGCAATGGATTAAGCAATTGATTATGTATGTTAAATGTGGATTTTAAGTTGGAGCTGTCCTATGTGAATATAGGCTGTTTTATGCCCCATGCAGTGATGAGAAGCTGTCTATTAGAGGCTAAGAAAAACTAGGACTCCTTTGAAAATGTCGGCAATTATATTTCAGTCATCCAAGAGGGTCAAATTATAACAATTTGAATGGGGGAAAAGATCAATAAAAGACCACATATGCTGCTTTAGTTCAGCAGATACTGCTAAGTCACCCCATACATTTTGAGCCAAGAAACTGTATTTCTTTCCCTTTTGCAGGAACAAAAATACTCCAGGGATTTATTTATTTATTTATTTATTTATTTATTTATTGCATATTTATTCAACATATTTTTATCCCACCTTTCTTCCCAAAAGGACACTAGGCAGCTTACATCATGAAACAGTATTTAAAATCTAAAAACCAGAGATACACAAATAGTAAAAAAGAAATAAACAAGTATATTAATATGGTACTAGTGTGTTGTGTGGTTACAGTCGTGACCGACTCTTTGTGACCCCATGTCCATGGTACTAAGATCCATATTAAAACGCACTTAAAACAGAGCACAATAATCCATTTAAGGCCCCTCTCAAACCACCAGTCATTAAGGAAAAGACTGCCTGAAGAAAAAAGGCTTTGCCTCTGTGCCAAAAGGCTGCAGAGATGGGGGCTGGTGTAGCTGTTCCAGAGTCAGGGAGCAGCAACAGAGAAGGCCCTGTCCTGAGGACTCACCAAATGCCCCTGTGAAGGTGGTGGGACCAAGAGAAAGGCCTCCACTGATTATTTTAATGCCCAGGCAGAGATACAAATCATTCTTGTGCCCAAGACCAAGGGAAAGCACATTTTCCCCTCTCATTATGGCTGCTATCTCACCTGGGTTTTGATCCTGATCTTCTGAAGGTCCACCTTTTCCTCTTTGTCCCATCGTGTGACTGAATAAGTGGGACAGGAGTTCAAACGTCCAAAGCTGGTTTTTAATTTAAAAGTGCAGTTCAGCCCCCTTGGCCAGCAGGTGGCGCAAGCATTTGAAAAAAAAACGGACCACTTGGCTGGAGGAAATTAAGGCTTAGGGGCACCACATGGAGCTTCCTGTTTCTCCGAAGGTGAAAAGCAATTAAAAAAACAGTGCCAATCGGCCCCAGGAACAGCTGGTCAGTGCTATGAGCTAAAAAGAAAAAGAAACCTGGATCATCTGTGTGGCCCCACAGCGTCTGCTTCCTTAAAAGGTGGATTATCAAAGCGAGGCAAAAAATTCCTTACCCCCTGGGTGAGTCACAGAAACCTCGCTTAAAGGGGCATTACCGGGTTTTCTTTTTTCTTTTTTTTCAAAAAGGCCAGTGCCCGTGGGGATGGCATTTTTAACACAGGTTTTTCTAGTAATTTAAACTGCTTTTAAAGGGATGTGGGACCGAGCCCATTGTTTCCTCAGCACATAATGGCAATATATTTTCTGAAAGTGCAACGCACAAAAATATCTCACATTTGCAAAGATGATTGTTGCACAGTTGGGTGATTTGCACCAAATTAAGAGTTGCGGACAGGGACTTTTAAAAATATTAATAAGTAGATTGATTTTTGTATCTTTTTGATCAATCAGCCAGGCCTTTTGTCCTTGCTGGCCTTTTGCTTCACAGAGGGGAAGGATCCTACGGGGCGGGGGCGGGGGGTGCTGCTGCTGTGTGCATTCAAATTTGGAAATGACCAAATAATTCCATCATCATATAGTTCCAATTTATAGTTCCAAATCTATGTAGAAATATTCAGACTCCCATTTAGTCCTATTGATTAGAAAAGCCAAATGCTAGGTTTCTGCAGGTAGAGAAAGAAATTCAAGTGACTGGCACCTGATCAAGAATGGGAGTGGCAACTTGTTAATTGAAGGCATCTACCACTGTAGCCTGTGCAAATACATTCATGCCAGTATAAATCTCAACTCGAATCTCTATTTTATATATGCCTGTATAAATCTCTGGTTGAATCTCATATAAAATAGAGATTTGAGCAAATGAGTGTGTTGATTTGCCAAGTCCAATTGGTACAATGGGTCTGTTCTTGTTAGTACTAGATATTTGATATAACTCCGTATAGTTTTAGCTCCATTTGTTTATGGTTTTTTATTATTATTGTGAACCGTCAGGGTCCCAATGTTGGCAGGAAGTAAAAGTAAGTAAGTAAGTAAGTAAGTAAGTAAGTAAGTAAGTAAGTAAGTAAGTAAGTAAGTAAGTAAATAAATGTTAAACCTAAAAATATTATCTGGAAGGAAAGGGCAAACGTCAAGTAGCTTGCAGAAATTTGTTAAATTTGAAATTCTTGGGGCCACTTAGTTAATAGAAAATGTAACTAATGTAATAAATAATGCAAACATTCTTGATTAGTCACACCGAAAATAAAACTATGAACCAGAAAGAAAGAAAGAAAGAAAGAAAGAAAGAAAGAAAGAAAGAAAGAAAGAAAGAAAGAAAGAAAGAAAGAAAGAAAGAAAGAAAGAAAATTAGCATCATGTCCAAGTAAGAATGCGGAATTAGGAATACTTGAATAAAAGAGAATAAAGTTCAAATCAAGTTCACAAAGGGAACTGATTGAGGAAAGCTGTCATGTTTGCTCCCTTGTAATGCTGTTTCGGTGACACAGTTTCATCTGAATCAGAACCTTACAATGAGAAATCACACTGTTGGGGTTAATAAAGAGGGTGCACATTTGCTAAGGCGAACATCCCAATTAAAATGAAAATGGCTCCCATCTTGCTCCAAGGTGAAATGACAGAAAAGAAAATAAACAAACTCTCAAGTTGCTGATAAATTATGGGCAAATGCTGTCCCTTGGTTCCAAACGCTGTGCCTGTTTTTTTAGATCCTCCTCTGGGGAAATATCCCTTTCTTCCTGGATAGGGCAGTTAAAAAGTCCAGGCAGAGAAGAGAAGCCCAGCTAGTCAAAAACTAAGAAAGACAGAAAAGAAAGGGGGGGAAAGGGGGGGTCATTGAAAGGAGGATACTATTTGTATAGCAAGTCCCAGCAGCTTGCTCTCAAAATGAATTTTTCTCTTGACCTCAGGTAAAGATTCCTTTCATATGCAGAAACAGCAAAGTATTTCCAAAAGAATGGAGTTCTGTTCCCCAATCTATTATAAAATAAAGAGATTATCTCAAAGGCCAACATCACCCAATATCTTCAGTAGCACCTAAGACTTGGCTGGATTCTATCCACAGAGCGCTTGTATTTTATTTCACCAGAGGATACGTGGTTATTCCTTCTGCGGATATTTAAAAACCTACCTGTTCACACACATCCTATGTGAAAAAGTGCTGAGAAGGGCTGTTAATAATAGCATATTTTGGGATGTCACCAATTCAGAGGATTGCCATAAGCCAGAAATCACTCATTTCAAAAAAGACATAGTAGAACTGGAAAAGGTGCAGAAGAGAGAGACTAAAATGATTACTGGGCTTGGGGACCTCCCTTATGAGGAAAGGCTAAAACATTTGGGGCTCTTTAGTCTGGAAAAAAGGCGCCTGAGGAGGGATATGATTGAGACATACAAAATAATGCAGGGCATGAGTAAAGTGGATAGAGGGACGCTCTTCTCCCTCTCACAAAATACCAGAACTAGGGGACATCCACTCAAATTGAGGGTTGGGAGAGTGAGCATACACAAAAGAAAATAATTTTTTTACCCAGCGTGTTGTTAGTCTGTGGAACTCCCTGCCACAGGATGTGGTGATGGCATCTGGCCTGGATACCTTCAAAAGGGGATTGGGCAGATTCCTGGAGGAAAAGTCCATCACAGGTTACAAACCATGATGGAGATGTGTAACCTCCAGGGTTTAAACCAGGGTACTTCAAGGGCCAGATGCAGGAGAGTGGTATCAGGAGACAGATATCTAGTCTCATGCGCTCCCAGACGCATCTGGTGGGGCCACTGTGAGATACAGGAAGCTGGACTCGATGGGCCGTTGGCCTGAGCCAGCATGACTCTTCTTATGTTCTTATGTTCCTATGTTCTTATTAGAGATGGGCACAATTCAAAAAAATAGTGTTTCGGTTTTTCGTTTGTCGTTGAGGTCCATTTCGGTTCATTTCCATTTTTCGCGAATTTTTGGAAACATTTCATTTCCGTTTTTTGTTTTTTTCTTTGTCGTTTCTACTGCTTTTTGCGCGATTTTTAAAGCATTTCCATGCACGGGAGTCCCCCAATGCCCCAGACCAGAGGGAAAACACTAAAAAAATTGATGCTGGCAGAGACACAGTATAGACTAGGTATGCAGGGAGGCTGCAGAGGCAGCGGCGGGCATTGCCCAGGGTGCAAGGCAGCCGCAGATTTACTGCACTGCAGGGCAGGGGAGGGTACTCACCGAGAGGTACACACGCACACAGGGAAGCTGCAGGACTGATGCTAGAGTCACAGAGACATCAATCCCACCCTAACTCCCACCAGAGACTGCAAGGAGGACGGGGGCTGTCAGAGCTTTTTATGCCCTCTGTGGCTGCCAGACCTGCCCAGTCTGCAACCTGGGCATGCTATTGGTTGAACATGATCCCATCCCATCACATGGCTTGCCTCCATTTTGTGGCTGGTGGCGACATCCATTTTGTCATCCTTAAAGGGAAAAGAAAAATACATCGCGATGGGAGAAGAAAAAACAAACAAACGTTTTAAGGACCTCAATCCCCTGTTAGGTAATAATTTCAAATAATTATCACATTATTGCTGCGTTTTTACGGATTTCCAGGGCGTTTTAATACCCAAGAAATCAATATTAGGCATAGGCAATAGGCATCTGGGAGCCATTTTGGGTCGATGTCCCCTAACTCCCCTTAAAGGGAAAAAATACAGCGGTCTGAGAAAAGACATAAATGCACGTTTTAAGGACCCCAACCCCCCTGGTAGGTATTATCAGACAGTATAAATAATTATTCTTGCATTTTTATGGATGTCCAGGGCGTTTTTTAACATTTAAAACAGCTCATTTCATTGTGTGTCGCCATTAACGGAAATGAAACGTAACAAACCTAATTTTCGTGCTTCTGTTCATTTCGTTGCATTTTCATCACATTTTCCGTTAGTCGTTTCGTTACATAACAGAACGAATAACGAATAACGAAAACGAAAAAATGTTTGTTCTCTACCCATCTCTAGTTCTTATGTTCATATGTTCACTCTAAGACATATAGCAATAATAATATGCCATGGAATGGAAAGCTGTTTTTCAATCCTCCAAACGTAGCCCTGCTCCAATCCATGACCACCCATTCCATCCTCCTTCTTCCTTCTTCCTGGCAAGAGACTTTTAGCTCTAGTGGCACATAGGTGGCCTTTGTGAAATTCTCCACCATATTTGTGGAAAGAGCAGGTGGAGGGAGGATTTTACAGAATTTATCTGGTTGAGGAGATAATCTGTCTTCTATATCTCTGATTTTTATGAGTGATTTTTGACTTATGTTTTCACTTGCATTATTTTTTGTTTTTATTATGATTTTATATTGTTATATATTGTAATAGTTGGTTTTATCTTGTAAACTGCCCAGAGTAGCTTCCCGTCAGATGGGCAGTATATAAAGCGAATAAATAAATAAATAAATAAATAAATAAATAAATAAATAAATAAATACAGAGAAGACAACTACAGAGAAGGATTGCTGCCACCCCAATTGCAATGAACCTTCTTAATCCCGCCATCACAATACAATGACTAATACCTATTCTGTACAGGACAAGTTTCCTCTTTCCCACAACTTTAAAATCACACCTTCACTCACTCTATACTCCAGAGCACAGAGATAACTCCTAGTTCCCTGAGCTCCTTGCCCTCTGAAGATGCTGACCACAGAGACTGGTGAAACATCAGGAAGAAAAACTTCCAGAACATGGCCAAACAGCCCGAAAAACTCACAAGTCACAACAGCTATCAGAGCTATTCTTCTCTGTCGATCTCTGTACTTCTGCAAAACTCTGCCACAATTATAGCTGTTTTGTCTGCCCTTCTAGGGAAAAGTTGAAGTTTACAGCTGTACTTGTCCTCCAGTTCTGTCCAAATGCATTTTTTCATTAAAGACCGTGCCATTTTTCTGCGCTGTTCTTAAAACCGCATACCCATAGAATTTATTCTGATTATATTATAAATTGGGTGAGGGCACTGCATTGATTAGGGCTCCCTTCCTTCTTTTCTCATCTGAGTACCACTATGAAGCTTTATAAACTGCTCACATTTCTGGATCTGAAAAATCCCCGTGGAAGAAGTTAGATCATGACATCTTCCTTCCTTAATCCATGTGCAGAAAGCTAAGAAGACGGGGCTAGTGATAAAATATTGGTAAAATAAAAGACACATGCACATACCTCACTCCCCCTTATATAAATTAAGCAAAAGAATCCTGAACAACACCCATGAGACTGCATTTCAAAGTTTTCCTACTAGAAATTATTTTCAGAGAAAATGAAGAGCAAATGGTTGCAATTCCCTATGGGGGGATTTTTGGCATGGAATACTCTTACCATTCCATAGTAACTGAGCAGACTTGGTCCTTCTAGTGGTCTTTTCTTCTCTTAACATCCCCCCCCCCCAGAAAACTGAGATCCCCTAACTAATGGCATTCCCATTATCAAGTTTATCACACTCCATTGCCGTTTTCAAGAGTTAAATCCAATGCTATAGTTAGCAGGTCACTAAAAAGATGAAAACTGAATAGGGCTTCAGCCATGTAGTGGTCTTCCCCTACCCTACCCCCATGCCAGTTCTGAACAATAAGAATGCAAACGAAGCTGGTGTTTATCTCCTGATGACCAATCACAAAAAGCAAGCTAATTTGCAAAATGCTAGAGAAGAGAGAAGCATATGGGATTGCGGACAGCCCGCTTTTAACAGCAAAGGAACCACTGCTTCTTTCTAGGAGCCTTTTGTAGCATGTAGTTCCACTGGTTTATTTTTAGAAGTCACAAGTCCCAGCTCAAAATTGGAATCTAATGGGGAAAAGCATCAGGGTATCATTTTGAGTTGGAAAAACAACCCATAAGGAAGGGATTAATGAGCTTTTATTTTCCATTTTACTCCTTAAAATGTTCCCTTTTTAACAAAGCTATATTTTCTCCCTTTTTTCTCTCTTTTAAAGGCTTCTTCATATACAACTTGAGTGTAATGTATAACCTGTTGTCTTACTGTACATCCGTGCAGTTGCACCTCTAATTTTTCACTGGAAGACAGAACAAAATGGCTGATGCTACAAACTCCATTCTCTGAGCCAGAGTCTTCCTTCAGCCAGTGGAAGTAGTCCCCCTGCTGGCCTATATGACCGATCTTAAAATAAAGGGACACATTTTAATACATTAGGGGCATATGCCATCTTAACATTGAACTAAAACATTAAATAAAATACTTGACCTATTAGCAAGCACTTAATGCTTGAGCAGGAAATATAATGAAACACTCGATTAAACTTGCCTGAAACTCTTCTGCGCTGATTTGCTTATTCTCTCAGTCTATACTTTCCCTTTTTATCATTCAGAGACAAACTGGAATTGAGGCAAGCTTCACGAATGCACACTTTTTAAAAGCAGCAGCTGGAGAAAGAGGAATGTTGTGCAGTGTTGAGATGGCAAGAATAAATAGGATAATTCCATCTTCCTCCTTCTTCCCTATACCATGCCAAGGCCCCAATTTAAAACTGCCACTATGGAAATCTCTCCTAGTGTGCCTCAGATATCTCTCCTGGCATGAGCAGAAAAACAAGGAATGGAATTGCATGGAGGACAGCCACAAGGGGCCAGATTTTGTTCAACCCACATTGACATTGTGACTGGGAGGTGACAGCAAAGATCCACACAAGACAATCTCAGATGAGCAAAGTACAGCCTGTGGGCCCCATGCTATGCCCCCAGAATGCCACTAAACAGCTTCTAAACACCAATACGATACCAAAAAACAAAACAAAAAACAACAACAAAAAACAGGGTTCTACATGGCTATCCCAGACATCTTGGATGGGATTATATTTTACCACCATTATGTAATTTTCCCTCCCTTCTGCCAGTTGTAAATTAAATAGGGCCTTTTTAAAAAGCATGTGACAGAATCATTATTAGATATAGGGTCCTCAGAATTAATAGACTTATAGTCCGACAATGCAGCAGAACTTCCTCTAGGCTGAATGATTTCTTTATTATTTATTTAAAGCTTTTATAGCCCACCTTATATCACAAGATCTAAGAGCATGTTACCAAATTAACAAATTATGTATGGACCTGGGAGATTGTCAATTCTGAAAATCTTATCCCGTTACTTTTGCTTAATTTTTCAGGCACAGCAATTTGTCAGATTTTAAATATATCCCATTAAGGACAAAATACAAACTTTTGAAAATCTCTCTCTCTCTCTCTCTCTCTCTCTCTCTCTCTCTCTCTCTCTCTCTCTCTCTCTGTGTGTGTGTGTGTGTGTGTGTGTGTGTGTGTGTGTTTATGGGATTTTGTGTTTCTATGTGTTATTTCTTTTTTCTTTCTTTTCTTTGCACTCCTCTGCCCCCAAGTGCAATAAAATGCTTTCCTTGTGAGCATGCAGGTGTGAAATGAGAAGGTTCCCTTAAGTTGTACCTGGAGCACAGGCAAACCAAATGGCTTGCCTGCTTAGTGATTTCTTTCCCACGAAGTGTGAACCTTTAGGAAAGGAACTTGATTTGTTAAGGAACTATTAATTGGATGACAGTTAATTATTGACATTTTGGACAACTTTATCTTTCAATCAAGAGTTGGCCCTGGACCCAAGCAGTAAGCAATTTACAGCTAGGGAACTCAGCCTGCCCACATGCCCTTTTAGGTTGGAGTTCTACTTTTCCTAAGGTTAGGAAATTGTCTCACATGATTACTGCCATTCCCTGGCATTCAGTATATCTTTCTCTCTGCACCAGAGCTTTAAAAATGTACTTTTGGGGGACTGCTATTCTCAGAAATCTCTTTTGAGCAGCAGTCCCCCAAAGAAGTAATACGGGCTTGAACCAAAGTACTGTCTGTGCACATCAGGAGGCAGACAACCGTTTGTACATAAAATATACTCTTGTTTCTCTTCAGATCATATCAATCTTTCACCTTTTACTAAGGATTTCCATGGAGAGGAACATTTATGAGTTTGTAACCAATTTTGAGGCTTCCTTAAGAGCCTTGTGGTGCAGTGGTTAAATGCCTGTACTGCAGGTAAAACTGTGTCCACGACCTGGGGTTCAAACCCAGGTAACAGGTTCATGGTTGACTCAGCCTTCCATCCTTCTGAGGTCGGTAAAATGAGTACCCAGCCTGCTGGGCGGGGGGGGGGATGTGTAGCCTGCATAATTAAACTGTAAGCCGCCCAGAGACTACTTGAAGTGGTATGGGGAGGTATATAAGCAGAACACTTTACTGTAGCAAGCTTAGAAAAGTCAAGGTGGTTTTGTTTTCACAACTCCCCCAGAATCCCAAGACCAAAAATATAACTTTTCCCAAGCTCTGAGGTGGTGAAGTGAGATCGTGGGTCTGTGCACATCAGGAGGCAGACAACAGTTTGTACATAAAAGATTGTATTTCAGGCAATCCCTTCATCAAAGGGGGAAAAAATGACCGTGCAGGGAAATGAAAGCACACAGTGAATTCTCTCCAAAGGAGTCTCTGATCTCTTGGCAAGCTTCAGCACATGTCAAGGTGGCTACCCTGCTTAACCCCACTTGGCTTTGAGCAGGAATTACCAAGGGGGGGGCAACCCATCTGGAGCTGCCTGAGATAAGAGGTGTCCAGTGTTAATAAACAGGCTTCCTCTACACCTCAGCAGGGCCTTCCTTTTCCAAACAGAGTTCCTTTAATGTTTTAAAATGTTGTGTTGTTTTTCCATTTAGGCAACCATTATGGCTTTGGTGGGAGGAAAGTGAGAGGGGAGGCAGCGATTGGGGGGGGGAGGACATCTCAGGCCGCAAGAGGAGGCTTGGGAGGGAATGGTACATGTTTTCAAACAACTTGTTCACCTGCTTTAAAAAAAAACACCTTTAAGCCCTTATTGTAAACACGCTGGTTTTGAATTCCTTCTCCACATACATATTCGAATGGCCGTCATGCCATCTGCCCATGTTGCATGACAAGAAAAGGCTCCGCTCTGATTCAGGAGCCAAACGGGCATTTTATAACCTGCTTCTGCCATGTGTAAAGGGACGGGCTTCAGTTCAGGGATGAATGAGGTGCCCTTGAAGGTTAAATCAGCCCCAAACAAAAGGTCAAGGGACATCTTAGAACAAAATATTGATTAAAGCCAGTTAAATGTTTTGACTTGAAGGAGACATGGAGGATTAAAAAAAACAAAATGAAGTTGCCCAGATAAGAAAGGGACAGGGAAGTGGGGGGAGGCATCTACCCCCAGACACAAAGGAAATGGTAGAAAACATATCTGAATCAGCTAGTCATCTACTAACAAGCTGTAAAGATTTCCAATGACAAGTTGTCACATTAGTTTAGTGAAACTGAAGCAGCACTTATCCCCTTTCCTGGGCTTAATCTCTCCCTGCGGTCCACAGAAACATGCTACCGCATTTAATAGGATTAAGAGAGTTCACTTTCCCTTCTCCTCAGCTCTTCCCTCTCTCCCACCCCCTTTTCCTCTGGTAATTCTGTTTTCACCAATGCAAGAGTCTTGGATTAATCTGCTTCCCCTTAAGTCCCTCCTCTAATGCATCCTTCTCAAGATGAACACGTCTAACTATTTTTCGTGGGACAGCTGTGCTAATCTGTTGCAGCAAGAGCAACAAGGAGTCTTGTGGTCTTTTAAGGACTAATGTGTTGTATCTGGCTAGTCATTCATGTAACACGGCCTTCTCCAAGGAACAGGACTACAGAACTAGAAGGGACTCTAAGGCGGTTACTTCACATTCCTTTCGTCCCTCCATATTGTCGCGCTTTGGATCGGTACAAAAAAACTTACTTCACATCTGTAGTGTGACAGCTGAATGTTGTCTAACCCCCTCCCCCCCGAAGTGGGAACAGAGCATGACAAGCCGTACCTGCCCCTGGGCTGGGGAACTCTTTTGTCTCTGTTCCTGTTCCATGATAAGATCTCGTGAGGTAACAATTGTCACTAGAGATGGGCACAAAATGAAAAAAAAATTGTTCCGTTATTAATTATTCATTTCATTACGTAACAAAACAAATAACAAAAATTGTGATGAAATTGGAACGAACCGAACAGAACCACCAAAATTAGGTTTGTTACGTTTTGTTTTCATTAATGGTGACGTGCAATGAATTGAGCTGTTTTTAAATGTCAAAAAACATCCTGAATATCCGCAAAAACCCAACGATAATTATTTATTCTGCCTGATAATACCTACCAGGGGGGTTGGGGTCCTTAAAACGTGCATTTATGTCTTTTCATAGATCGCTGTATATTTTTTTCCCTTTAAGGGGAGTTAGGGGACATCAACCCAAAATGGCTCCCAAATGCCTAATATTGATTTCTTGGGTATTAAAATTCCCTCGACATCCGTAAAAACGCAGTGATAATTATTTGAAATTATTACCTACCAGGGGGTTGCGGTCCTTAAAACGTTTGTTTTTGTCTTTCTCCCATTGCGATGTATTTTTTCCTTTACTTTTAAGGATGACACAAAATGGATTCCAGCCACAAGATGGATGCAACCCATGTGATAGGATCATGTAAATTCTTGGACAATTTCAACCAATAGCATGCCTAGATTGCAGACTGGGTAGGTGTGGCAGCCACAGAGGGCATACAAAGCTTTAGCAGCCCCCGTCCTCCTTGCAGTCTCTGATGGGAGTTAGGGTGGGATTGTTGTCTCTGCAACTTGTTATTTTAGGCCAGCCAAGCAGGTGTGTGTCTGTGTTCCTGCTGGCTGCAGCCTGGCTCTTAGGGGAGAGAAAGAAGAGATTTATCTTGCAGCCTCCCTGTGTGTGTGCGTATTTCTCAGTGAGTACCCTCCCCTGCCCCGCAGTGCAGTCACTCTGCAGCTGCCTTAGGCCCTGGGCAACACCCGCCGCTGCCTTTTCAGCCTCCCTGCATACCTAGTCTATACTGTGTCTCTGCCAGCATCATTTTTAAAAGTGTTTTCCCTCTGGTCTGGGGCATTGGGGGACATCCGCGTGCGGAAATGCTTTAAGTCGTGCAAAAAGTGGGTAAAAACCAAAAATGAAAAATGAAAAAATGAAACAAAATGAAATTTTTTCAAAAAATTCACAAAAAATGAAAATGAACTAAAATGGACCCGCAACAAAAAATGAAAAACCGAAATGTCATTTTTTCAATTTGTGCCCATCTCTAACTGTCACGCAACGAAGGCAATCTTCCACTCATGAACTTGCGTCCGTCCATTTGTCTCATACTTTTGAGTCCTGTGGATTGACATTTCGAATAGATGAAGCACAGGGGGTGTGGTGCATCCTTTATTTTTATTTTTATTTTTATTTTCAAAAAAGCAGACCTTGTCACAAAACAAGGCCGTGAAGTAACACTTGTCATGAAACAAGTTATCACATCTGTGAGTAAATGGAAACAGGGACTAAACAGGGACAAAACCACATGATTGAGACCAATGCTGTCACGGTACAAAACTAGTAGCGGAAAAAGGTAGGACGTGAAGTAACCACCTAAGAGTCATGAAGTGTGACTCCCAACGAAGCAGAAAATTGACACCTAAAACATCCCTGATGGACAGCCACTTAACTGCTTAGAAGCCTCCAAAGAAGGAGAGTCCACATCTCTTGAGGCAGTCTATGTAACTGTCAAACACTTCTCACCATCAGAAAGAATGAAAGTTTTCCTCACATTTAGTCAACTATTTTTGTCTTCCAATTTGAATTCATTGCTTAGTGTCTGATGCTCTGGGGCTACAGTAAACCAGCTCAGCTTGTCTTCCACTAGAGAAGGCACATGACACTACATCAGATACATCTACCTAGGACACACTTGAAAGGGGTGTTAGAAGACAATCTGCAGCAAAAAGAAAAACAGAACACCGTTTTGGTCACTTGAGAGTCCAAAAGAAACTTAAGAATCATTTTTATAATTCCTGTCAGGATTCTGTTGGCTCATCATCTACCTTTAACATACAAATTCATGAATTACAGTTTAACTAACCTATACACTGTGATGCCTTCAGTAGTGTTGAGATATTAAGGTAGGCAGGACGATCACATGTTCTGTATGAGGCTGCTTTTGAAATCTCTTCAGAAATTTCAGATACAGTGGTACCTTGTATAAAGGAATTAATTTGTTCTAAATAAAATTATGTTAAGCAAATTTTCCTTTATACAAATTCCCATAGGAATGCATTGAAAATGGAGTAATCCCATTTTTCTGTTGTACGGATTCTCCCCATAGGCGATTATGTCAAGCAAATTTCCCCTATCTCTGGAATTTTTTATGTTGTACAGATTTTATGTTATACAAACTGTTTGTTATACAAGGGTCCAGTATATTGGAAAAAGCGGCGGCGGGGGGGGGGGATAAGTTTGCTTTCCGGCATGTGCCTTGCTGGCCATATTTCACTGGACCAATTCTAGATCAGCTGGATGGTGTGTTTTTGGACAGCGGCCCTCTAAAGCCCTGCACGCTTTGAGGCTATATTGTCTAAAGCAGTGTTCCCCAACCCCCGGTCCGCGGACCGGTGCCGGTCCGTGGAGCAATCCGCACCGGGCCGCCGCCCGAGGAACTTCAAATCATTTCACTGTGGCGGCGGCCCAGCTCCCGGAAATGATTAAGGGACCCACGGGCTTGAGATTGAGCAGGCGGGTTAAGGTGGTGACGCTACCTTTTGGGCGCATGCGTAAAAGCGAGGCGAGCGAGGCAGAAGAAGGGGACCCTCCACTTCGAACCATCGAGTGATGGAGAAGGGGTAGCCCAGAGCGCCTCGCCAAACTGGGAGAAGACAACGAAGGCGGCAGTCAAGCATTAACGGCCGCGAGCTCGGTCCTTCCCGCCCGTCTTGGGGTGAGCGGAGGGAGGGAGGGAGGGAGGGGGGGTGTCTCAGGCCGGGCCTGGTGTTGGGGATGGGGAAGAAGAAGAGAGGATGGGACGGGGCGGCCCTTTGGTTTGGAGACCAGATTCCCTGGCTGGCTGGTGTGCGCGCGCCCGCCTGTGTGTGTGTGTGTGTGTGTGTGTGAGGGTGGCTTTTATTTATTTACGTGTAAATCGACGCGCGGCCTGGGCTCTTTGGGAGCGGGCGCGTGGCCGGCGCTTGAGGGGGGCTGCTGCTCGTGCTTTATTTCCCCCCCCGCCCCTGCCCCAGTCCCAGCCCTCAAGAGGGGGAGCCCGGTGGACGCGGAGGCTCGAAGAGGAGGAGAAGTGGGGAAACGGCCTCTCCCAGCAGGGGTTGGCAGGTGTGTGGGGGTGGGGTGGGGTGGGGTGGGGGGAAATGATTCGTCCTCTGCCGGTGGGGAGGCTACGGGGTGAGGCTGGTGGCGGGGGGGCGGTTGGGCCCATCGAGGCAGGCCCACAAGAGGAGGAGCGGGGGGTGGGTGAGGTGGGTGGTTGGGACTCGGAAGGCGAAGGCGGTTTCGGAGACGAAGGAGGCGGGGGGAATGGAGGTGCTCTCATCCAGTTTCTGCCAGTGCGGGATGAGGAGAGGAGCCCGACGGGAAGGCATGCGCAGCTGGGGGGGGGGGAGAAAAAAAGGGGGGATAATGTTTATTTTATTTATTTTGAATATTTTACCCCACCAACGTTGGCATCGGGAGCCCCCGGGAGATTTTGGTGGGTTGAATTTGGGCGGGAGGCAGTTTTCCCTGGGCAAACATGAAGGCATGTTTAAATACAATTAAATTAAAATTATTAAATCAAAACAAGCGGGCCACGGAAAAATTATCAAACATTTACCGGTCCGCAGCAATAAAAAGGTTGGGGAGCACTGGTCTAAAGCAGGCCTGCCCAAACTTCGGCCCTCCAGATGTTTTGAACTGCAACTCCCACAGTCCTTTGCCATTGGAAATACAGGCTTAGAATTCTGGGAGTTGTGGTCCAAAACATCAGGAGGTTTTGGGCCGAAGTTTGGGCAGGCCTGGTCTAAAGGGTGGCTTCCTCTTATATGAACTCACTTGTAGAATAAAATCTCCGCCAGATATTTTTTCTGTATAATCAGCCACTAAAAGAGGCCAGGTTGTTGAGAACACAGCTTAGGAGCCTCTGTGTATGAGGAGGAGGAGAGATTGATCCTATGTTTTGATTTTTATTTCTGCATTGAGTGGGGGGTTGAGCTTGATGAACTTAGAGGCCCCTTCCAACTTCATTATTCTATGATTCTATTTTATTTAGTGTGTGGTGGTCCACAGAACCTTTATTGGCCTTCATAGCCTTGAAGAGAACTCTCTCTCTCTCTCTCTCTCTCTCTCTCAATCCCTAGAATTCCATGCTTGTCTTGATGTAAGGCCCCAAAGTGACATAATTTTTCTAATAGATAAAATTAAAAACATGATACAGTACCATATTAAAGGTGCAATTAAATATATTTGTTATATAATGACAGTCAATGTGACAGAAGAAATAAAAAGTAAAGGTTACTCCCCCCCACACACACACACACACACCCTTCACCTGGTGATCTCCAAATATGACACTAGCCATTTCTGGTGCTACTTAGCTTCTGAAATCAGAGGAGGCAAGGCATTTTTAGGATAGGGTCTTGAATTAGGCAAGAGAGGCCTAATTTTGGCCGTTAGTCTGTGTTTGATTGAGACTCTGCAGTGTCAGTCCTGAGCACTATGGAGGGGGCTGAGGGAGAGGGTAAACACGGTATGCATTGTGTTGTTGTCATATAGGGATGACACAATGCAGCTGCTGAGAGTGGCTGCTTTGAGATGGGTGGTAAATAAATAAATAAATAAATAAATAAATAAATAAATAAATAAATAAATAAATAAATAAATGATTTATATACCACCCTTCTAGCGACAAGGGCACTCTGGGGCCTGGCTCTGGGGACTCGTCATAGAACCAAGGTACAATGCAAAGTATCTAAAGAAATCACTGGGACATTGGACAATTTCCATAGAGGGTCTCCCCTTCATGTCCTGGCTCAAATTGGATCTCTTGGCTCCATGCAAAAAAAAAAAAGTCCACCACCTGCCTCTTCCTCCTTTGGTTTTGCAACAGCATGCTAGAGAAGGATGCTTCCGCTCTAGTTGATGGGTGAACATTAGAGATGGGGACACATCAGAAAAATTGTGATTCCGTTTGATTTGTGATTTGTCAACGTCAACAAATCACAAAAAAACACAAATTTAACAAATATTTTTCTGATGGATTGACAAGTCAATTTGTAAATTCATTTTTGAATTTATAAAATGGCCTCCAAGGCACCTACACACACCAGCATTTCTGGGAAGCTTTCCATGACTCTTCTCTACAACCTTGCATGTTTGGTGAAGTTTGGGTTCTGGATGTCTGAGTTATGTACCTCCAAAGAGCCCCCCCCCCAAGGATCTTGAGACACCAAATTTGCAGAGAAGCCTCCCATGATTATCCTCTACAATCTCTCCATGTTTAGTAAAGATTAGGTTTTGGATAACTAGGTTATACATTCACAAAATGGCCCCTTGTAGGGGTGCCCTTTAGCAACTGGCCTGGGAAAACCCAATCTTCACCAAACATGCCCAGATTTTAGAGGAGAGTTAGAGGAAGCTGGGGTATCTCTAGGTACCTTGGAGAAAGTTATGGGGGAGGGGGCTTCTTGGGGGGGGTCACATAACTCAGAAAATAGAAACCCATCGTTCCCCAAACTTGGAGGGATTACAGAAAGGCAAATTTGGTGTATCTGGGTGCTTTAGGAGACATTTTATAGTCCAAAAATTGCTGGACTATAAATTCACCAAGCCTTTATTAATTTGTATTTGTTGGAGGTCTCAATTTGTACAAATACAAATCAATAAATCAGCCATTTTAATGAATTTTGCAATCTGCTTTTTTTTTAATTTGTGCCCGTCTTTTTCCTCTGGGGCTGGCTGCACATTTCAGAATAGTGCACTGCTGCCCAAATGGAGAATGAAATGCGGTAGTATCAATGGTGTTCTTTTTACTTGAAATGGTTAACACCACCAATTCACCATGGTCTTCCCATATTATCCAATTAGCTATCTGCTCTCAAAATTCAAATTTTCCTTTGTTCAGCCTTTTATATTTCAAGCTGCTCTGTCTAAAGAAAGGTAATAAAGAATAGGACGCATCTGTTATAATTGGTGCACTGAATGTCTATCCTGTTCAATAGCCATCACAAACTATTATTATATTTATATACAGTTGCTTCAATCACTGCATCTGAATTTAATCCAAAAATGTCCTTCTTTTCAGTCATGAACACACTATATTTTTACCTTTGACCTTCAAGTCATTTTTGTGACCCCTCTCCTCCTTTTTGATGAGTAGCCACCTCAGTTGAGGTGGTTTGGTGAGGCACAGTTCTATGCTTTAACTCTAGACATTATTTGGATCAATCAGAGATGGGAAAATTGACTTTCTTGGATGATTGCTCCCAGAATTCCCCAGGTATCACCATGGGATTGTGGGAAATGCTATGTAGAAAAGTAACTTTTCCCATTTCTGCCTGAACACCACAGCTGTTTGTAGTAGTTGAAAGTTAAATACAAACGATAACGGTAACTAAAGCCATCCATTTGCTAGCTAACATCTTAGCTACTTAATTTTTCTGGTTGATCAGCTAGTTAGATTGGACAACAGCTCAGTTGTGTACTTTGGAGAATACCTAAAAATGTGTCTTCTTGCTTGCAATTAGAAAAATATACAAGCAAGATTGTTTAACTCTTCGTAACAGTGAAGAAATTGACAATGCAGGGGGTAAAGCCTGGCCTCTACACACCTCTATGCACACATAAAGCCTGAACAGAGCTTGTGGGTGTCAGAAATGGTGTGTTCTAGAGGAAATGCTGATGTCGCTGGATAGCAAAACCCAGGGCTCACTGACAGAGCGGCTCTGACAAGTGGTTTTTGACAACGGCTTTCTACAGTGCAAAATCTTATCAAGACAGGGACTTCTTGTAACACTGGAACTCAGACTAGGGAAACACATTTAACATTTAACATAAGAACATAAGAAGAGCCCTGCTGGATCAGGCCAAAGGCCCATCCAGTCCAGCTTCCTGTATCTCACAGTGCCCCACCAGATGCCTCTGGGAGCCTCTGGGAGCACACGAGACTCAATATCTGTCTCCTGATACCACTCCCCTGCATCTGGCCTTTGAAGTATCCTGTTTTTTACGCTTGGAGATTACACATCTCCATCATGGTTTGTAACCTGTGATGGATTTTTCCTCCAGGAATCTGTCCAATCCCCTTTTGAAGGCATCCCGGCCAGATGTCATCACCAATCCTGTGTCAGGGACTTCCACAGGCTAACTACACGCTGGGTGAAAAAAATATTTTCTTTTGTCTGTTCTCACTCTCCCAACCTTCAATTTGAGTGGATGTCCCTGAGTTCTGGTATTTTGTGAGAGGGCGAAGAGTGTCCCTCTATCCACACTCATGCCCTGCACAAATTTGAGTCCCACTTTTCTGAGTTTCAATTAGACATGGGCACAAAACAGAAAATGGTGTTTCGGTTTTTCATTTGTCATTGAGAGGTCTGTTTCGGTTCGTTTCCATTTGTCGGGAATTTTTTGAAAAATTTCGTTACCGTTTTTCGTTTTTTCGTTTGTCGTTTCTACGCGCTTTTTGCGTGATTTTTAAAGCATTTCCATGTGCAGGCATCCCCCAACGCCCCAGACCAGAGGGGAAAACACTAAAAAATGGATGCTGGCAGAGACACAGTATAGACTAGGTATGCAGCGAGGCTGCAAAGGCAGTGGCGGGCGTTCCCCAGGGTGCAAGGCAGCCGCAGAGTGACTGCACTGCAGGGCAGGGGGGGGGTACTCACCGAGAGGTACGCAGCACGCACGCACACAGGGAGGCTGCAGGACTGAAGCTAGAGTCGCAGAGACAGCAATCCCACCCTAACTCCCACCAGAGACTGCAAGGAGGACAGGGGCGGCCAGAGCTTTTTATGCCCTCTGTGGCTGCCCGACCTGCCCGCCCAGTCTGCAACCTGGGCATGCTATTGGTTGAACATGATCCCACATCACATGGCTTGCCTCCATTTTGTGGCTGGTGGTGACATCCATTTTAAAGGGAAAAGAAAAATACATCGCGATGGGAGAAGACAAAAACAAACGTTTTAAGGACCCCAATCCCCCCTGGTAGGTATTATCAGACAATATAAATAATTATTGCTGCGTTTTTACAGATGTCCAGGGCGTTTTTTAACATTTAAAACAGCTCATTTCATTGTGCGTCGCCATTAACGGAAATGAAACGTAACGACCACAATTTTCATGGTTCTGTTCGTTTCGTTTCATTTTCATCACAATTTTCGTTTGTCGTTTCGTTACGTAACGGAAATGACAAACGGTAACGGAAACGAAAAAATGTTCATTCCGCGCCCATCTCTAGTTTCTGTAGTTATTCCAATCTTGGGACTTTTCGGAAACTGCCAGTCCTCTGTGGCGGGACACTTGGAGGGAAAACGCTATGCCTCCTAATCGTGCTCTTTGAAATGCAAGCACTCTCATGGATGCTGACAGAAAAAGGTCTCTCTGTCTTTCAGGCAAGGATTCCCCCCCCCCTTCAGTTTTGCAAGTGAGAGTTTATGTTATTATTGAGAAGTAACATCATGATGTGTTGGGGTGGGGGAAACCCAAAGCATGGAAACACTTGTCTTTTAGGAACTACAACTCCCAGAATACATCCAAGCTATCATATCTAACGAAGAGCTTTCATGAAAAGCTGTAACTCAGCAAGCAAATTTAATTGTGCAAATGACACATTACAACACATACACAAATCCAAGAGCTGAGGTGCTCAATGGACATTGACACTTAGTATTCATATCCCCGGAGATCAGAATATGACGTCTATACCCAAGACTTCTCACCACCTGAATTCACTTCCAACAGGCTCAGGTATTTAGCTTGAGGTTGACTCAGCCTTCCATCCTTCCACCGTCAGTATTCATATTTTGTATTCATATCCCTGGGGCCCCATCATTGTCATCATCACAGAACTAGCCCAATTGGCGCTTCCCTGCCTTCCCCACACAGCTGACCACTCAACAGCTGAGCAGCCATTCTCTTGATCCTGCCTCCTCACCCAAGCAGTTGGCTGCATGGGGAGATGTGGAAGTGCCAACCTAGCTTCTTCCAATATAGGCACAATGTTGGCCATGACAGGGGCACATACTGCACACTGAACAGTGAATGGACCAGCTAGTTCTGGGGCAAGGGAATGGGCATCCCTGGGAGCTGTGCCACACTTCACAATTGTAGCCCCAGGGATTTGAATATGAAGTGCCCTTGCCTATTACGGACAGCAAAAGGATGGAAGGCTGAGTCAACCTCGAGCTAAATACCTGAATGAATCCCGGTGAGCAGCCTTGGGTATAGCACTGCCACCGGTGGCTTTGAACCACTAAACCCTGCTGGCTCATCTAGTTGTAGGTAGTAAGCATGTAAGTGCATTTGCAACTCATCTAACTCGCCTGCCCACCTGCAGCAGCTCATTTCATCCCACCTCCTTGTTATACAACATCCATTTATCACAAACCAAACAGTGTTTTCCCTCCCGTTTCTCCCCTTTTTGCTTGCCTCTTTCTTCTTCAGATGAAAAACAAGGCCAGAGGCAGGAGTATTCAGCACAAGAGGCCTTCTAAGTGGAAGCCAAGCCTTTAATTATACCTCACGGACATACTGCGACTACTCAAGCTTTCTAAACTCAGACATTGCGAGTGTGTGAGGATGGGAGGCGGTGTGTTTGGGGGTGTTAAGGGGGAAGCAGAGCTGGGGTGAGGTCACTCCCAGTCAATTGCAAAAGCACTGCAATTCAAAGTGTCCTTGAACGAGGGGGCAGGTGGCCAAGGGAGAATAGCCGGGCAAGGAAGGAAATTCAAGTGTCTCTTAGCCACCCTGTGTGACCTACCTGCTTCAGCTTCCGTATACACTTTGCCACCTTCACAACTTAGGCCCTATAGCACTCCATGCAAGAGGAGGAGGCAAAACATGTCACCTCTGCACATGAAGTAGGCGTTTTAAGATGAAATCTCCCTTTACCAGGTTATTTCTTTTGCTCAACTGCAGCACGTGGCCTTGTGCTGTACGAGATCCCGTTTTTCTGGACATCCCAATCACACTGCAACATTGGCATTAATGATAATGAATAGCGAGAGCCTGGGTAGCATAATTATTCATTATCCTGTAAGATTGAGGAGGGAACAGGTTTGTTTTCCATGGCTTCAGAGACTAGGACTCAGGGCAATGGTTTCAAACTACAGGAAAAGAGATTCCATTTGAACATCAGGAAGAACTTCATGAAGGTTAGAGCTGTTCAGCAATGGAATATGCTGCCACAGAGGGTGGTGGAGTCGCCTTCTTTTGGGGGCTTTTTAAGCAGAGGCTGGATGGCCATCTGTCGGAAATATTGTGATGGGGGTTCCTGCATGGCAGGGGGTTGGACTGGATGGCCCTTGCGGTCTCTTCCAACTCTGTGATTCTATGATTCTATGATTCTATGATTCTATAATGCATTTCTCACCTGTTTAACTTCAGCGTTCAGGAACAACGAACCTAAGATATACCAAAATGTTTGGACTCCTTGTTTTGTTAACCGGCATTACAATAACAGGTTTTATGTTTCCGTTGTTTGGATGCTGAACGAAGAGCAACCGGGAAATACTTTCAGTGAATAAATAATAAAATGAAAAAGATCAAAATCAGGGAAACTGTTCTGGTGGGGGGGGGGAGCTCTCAGACAACGGCAGTCCTTTCCTCATGTCCAGATGACATTGTAAACAATGTTTCCCTGGTTTTTAAGCATTTTGTTAAAGACCTTTTGAAAGCTTGTAAAAGAACAGCGGCTTTGGTGCTTAAACTACTTCCACCAAAGAGCTCAGATAGTACCGACCTAGTGCATCGTTTGAAGATGGCAGCCTTGTGTAGCTTGCTGTTCTGCTGCAGGTCCGCTTGCAAAGTCATTTTGCATCTTTTCTCAAGAGGGCTGACAGCTTCCCTGTCAACGTCTCTGTTCTAAATGGTGTCTCTCTATAACATGTCATGAGATTAAAAACCCGATTGGCAGGGAAACTGACTGCTTGGGCAACAACTGCACCCAATGCTCTTTTTGAGAATGAATGCGAGATTCAAAATGTCCGTAACCTTCCTTTCATTATTAGATACATTTTTATTAATCACTATATTTTTAGAAAGTGGGCTTTCAAATGACTTGGGTTTAGAAGGAGGGAGGGAGGGAGGGAGGGAGGGAGCGAGAGAACAACCCACCCTATCAGTTTTTAAACTTGCACAAAAAGGATTTTCAAAAAGGCCTGGTTGAAATTAGCAAATATATTAGAAGGTTTTCAGTAACGCGGTGCTCGCCTCCACCTAACGTGAGGAAAAGGAGAGGCTACTTGACTAAAGGATACAAAACAGGACGTCAGTCACTATCCAAGCATGAGGGGCCTTTATTCTGGAGAGCTAACTTTCTGTGAATAATAGTGTGAGGGTTGGCCTTCAGTGTGTTGTTATTCAGCTCTGCCTTTGCTACAGCAAATGGAGCAGATCCTCTCCAGATCTGATAGCAAACTGGGCCCCTCCTCCACCCTCGGAAAAATCAGGGTCATTGTGGGGAAAGGAGAGAAGAGGATTAAATCTGATTAAGAAGCGGCATTGTGCTACTTATGTTATTAATACGGCACAAATCACACTAGAAATATCTTTATAGATAGCTTTATTCTGAAACAAAGTCGGGGGGGGGGAACATATAAGAAAAAGACATTTGGATCGCAGCCTGTTTGCCTATGCTGACATTCCACGTACTCCTGCTCTAAAGTGAGTTAATGAAAAGATCTTAAATTTGCTTAATCGAGCGACAGGCGAGAGATCTGAGATCTGAAATTAATCCCCGTTTCTTTCCTCTGCTTCCCCCCTCCTCCTTCTGAGATGGCATCAGTTGTACTTACTACTTTGACATAGGAGACAACCAGGCAGCAGAATCGAGGAACAGAATAAAAATGTTTTGTGAGGAAATGGGCATTCCTCCGTACAAAGTAGTGTGGGAACAAGGATGGAAAAATTAGAACCACTGAAAGGAAAGTAGTAACTGGGATGAACAGTTTCTGCTCCACTCTTTTAGTTGACTAAATCTTTGCATTTACACCTTAAAGTTATAGGACTTTGAGATGAGTTGTTCCTAGGGGATCCCGGCAGTTATACTTTGGTAACACACGTAGTATTCTTTGCTGGAAAGGTCTTGTGAACCGCCAGGAATTACATTTCTAAACAACAAATCCCAGGATTCTCTAGGATAGAGTCATGGAAGTTAAAAATAAATAGTATAAAACTATTTGAAGTGTTTTGCCCAAGTAGAGAGTTGATTTCATGACATTGTTCTGGGGCTGGTGGATATGCTGTAAACACAAAATCATTCTACGTAGGATCAAACTGCCTCCCTCTAGAAGAGCCATCAGGAGGAACACAAATGTAAGGAACCAGCCTGATCTCAGCATATTCCCATCAGGAAAGAGGGAGCCACCCTAATCATGCATTATCGTGTACAAGAATGATACAGTACTGCAACATGTGTGCTACTTGATGCATGAATGGATGAGATCAACAGAACAACTCAAAGGAGAAGAAAGGTATTTGAAATAAAATGTAGCAATTATGCCCATATGGTAAAAGTGGAAAAAAAGTACTGGAAATACATACACTGCTTTTAGGATGATGTGTGTGTGTGTGTGTGTGTGTGTGTGTGTGTGTGTGTGTGTGTGTGTGTGTGTGTGTGTGTGTGTGTTGTGTCGTTACAGTCGTGGCCGACTCTTCGTGACTCCATGTCCATGGAGTTTTCTTGGCAGGAATACTGGAGTGGCTTGCCAGTTCCTACTCCATTTAGGATGATAGGATGCTTTAATTCAAAAAACATCCATCAACCATCCAAAGAAAACACCAATAATTGTATGACTAACATTATTCAACAACGTGAGTGTAAAAGATGTTCATTCTTTCTTGAAAGTATGTTTTTTTTCCAGATATCTTTACACCTTTGTATCCACATCAATGCTTATTTGATTTTTATATATATATGCAAATGACAGTGCAAATGACAATAATTAAACAATAGATATTAATAATGCTGTACAAAATTAAAATTGATTTTAAAACTCTTTTAAAAGCAGGATTAAATAATTCATTCCTTACCATCTTTTTGAACACCAGGAAGGAAGAAGCCCATTCATCCCTGTGGGCACTTTATTCCAGAGACTAAGGGCCACAGTGGAAGAGATATGATCGAGTGGTCCCCCACCCTATCGCGGTTCATATACCGCGGTCCTGCTATATTGCGGGACCATATTATATGAAAAAAAGCCCCCCTTGGGTAATGGGCAAAGGCTGTTTCTGGCCTCCCATACTTACCCCAGGACTGGCGCTGCCCCAGGGGCCTCCAGAGGGCCTGGGAAGGCCCTCGCAGTCCCATTCGGGGCAGCACCAGGCTGGGGGTAAGTACAAGAGCCCCCAGTTAGGGCCCCCACACCCGACCTGACCTGCATCCGCATATCGCGGATTTTCAGTTATCACAGGTCTGGTCAGGTCCCTAACCCCAGTGATAGGCGGGGATCACTGTACCTCATATTCACTTTTAGGGTCCTCTCATTGTAGCTGCTTTTAACAACATGGATTGATAGGAGTCAGCCATGGATAGCTGATTTCTGGGAGAGAAGTATCAAGGTCCCAAACCATTAAGGGCTTTATTGGTCACAACTAGCATCTTGAATTGTGCACAGAAACCGACAGGGAGCCAATGAAGCATCATCCTGAAGGAGGCAGTTTTCCATTTTTTCTCACACCCAAAGGAATAGATGATATTTCAAAACTGCAAATTTTGTATCTGCAAATGTTGTAAGTGTGTATATAATTTTAAAATGCAGACGCAGACACACAGAGAGCGGAATCTGTTGTTCAGATCTTGGAGTTCCTTTGAGTCAACACGAATGTTTTAAAGTTAATCAGTCAATTAGAACTAGCTCTTGTATCTCTGTTTCAAAGCGTCTTTTCTCTTGGGTTCATCAGTCGTCCCCACATGTTCTTGGGACTGAAACATGCAGAAGCCTTCACCACGAGCTATGCTGGCCAAGATTGCTGACCAAGAACATCTGGAGACCACTGTTTGATAGTGGAATATCTCCTTGGCGTGTGGTAGTTCCCATGTATCCATGGAACCATGGACTGATAGTACTGGAAAAGCCTTGGATAGTCCTCTGTTTCAACCTTCTACAAATGTGGAACACCAAAAGCTAAAACATCCCTTACAGATATTATTCAATCTCTATTTTTTAAAAATAGATCTCAAAGCAATGGTGAGTCTACCACACTTGAGGCAGTCCAGTCTATAACTCTTAATGTCAATATGTTCTTCTGCATACTTAATACTTGATATTTAAATTTGAGAGGCAGATGTAGAATGAGGCTAGACCGACCTCTGCTAGAGAATCTGGAGAGCTACTGTTCATCAAAGCGAGCAGTATTTGGCTTGATCGAGAAAATAATAATAATAATCTGACCTGATACAAAGGTGGCCACCTGTCTCTTGTCATCATCCTCATACACAAGAAAGCTGCTGAATTCATAGGGTAGTGATGAAATGCCCTGACACTGAGAGATACACCCCTAAAATGAGCCAACCTGGCCAATTAAAGAAGAGAGGAATCAGAAAAGGAAACAGACATGCAAATCAGGTTGTAGGGTACGAGTAGGGAGATGGTATGCACAGCCACAAGTATGCCAGTTCACAGAAAAGAGAAGTGGCTGGGCCACTGAAGATTACTACTCAGCAAAAGCTGGTTGGATGGACCAATGGAAACCAGCAGGCTGGATGTTATGTTATCTCTACACAGCATAAGATATCTGTGTTGCTAATGTGCCATCAAGGGGCCTCTGACTTACAAAGGCCTCATGGATGAGCGCTTGCCAAAATGCCCTGTCCTTGGCAGCTCTGCTCCACTCTTGCCTGTGGCTTCCTTTAGGGAGTCAGTCCATCTTGCATTTGGTCCTCCTCTTCTTAACAAGGAGCCTTGTGGCGCAGTGGTTAAATGCCTGTACTGCAGGTAAAACTGTGCTCACGACCTGGGGTTCGATCCCAGGTAGCAGGCTCAAGGTTGACTCAGCCTTCCATCCTTCTGAGGTCGGTAAAATGAGTACCCAGCTTGCGGGTGGGGGGGCAATGTGTAGCCTGCATACTGTCATTAAACTGTAAACGAACCAAAGACTACTTGAAGTGGTATGGGGCGGTATATAAGCAGAACACTTTTGCTTTCTCTTGCTGCTTTCAGCCTTTCCCAGCATCATTCTCTTTTCCTTCTCGTGATGTGTAGGGACAACCTTGGTTTCAACCTTTTCACCTGCAGAAACAGTTTAGGCTTGCTTTGCATTAGGGATCATTTCTTCATCTTCCTAGCAGCCCAGGGGGTCTGCAAAGCTCTCCTCCAGCACCATGTGTCAAATGAATCACTTTTTAAAAAAAATCCCTAGTCATCTTTCACTTCTTTCCAGCTTTCACACCCATAGTCAGCGACTGGGAATATCAATGCAGCCTCCTCAAACGAATGGAGCAGCCATGCCGTTTGACCAGGAGACCTTTATATGCTATTATTCTGCAAAAATCAGAAGAACTCGGAAAGCTTGGAAAAGTTACTTTTCTGGCCCACAGCTCTCATCATCATTCCCCATCCATTTCAGAGAGTTGCCTGTCATGCAAGATTCAGGGATTCCGAGAGCCACTGTCCAGAAAAACTATCTTCACTCTGAGTTCGAGGAGGATTAATAGAGAGTGCGCTGCTCTTTCATCCAAGTACAGTTCTTTGCAAATACCCTTGATGATAAAAGTGGAATACAGCTGTTGTATAGCATAGGTATTTCCAATATCACTTCAGCTTAATGGCCTTCTTATTCTGTAAAGTTGTGAGTTTGGTTTTTCACCCTCTCACACACCTACTATATATAGGAAATGATGGGACAGGTAATCTTGGGGTGCAGAAAATTAAAAGTGAAATCAAACAATATGTGGTTGGTTGGTTTTCCTAATCCCAAAGCTTTCAGGATCTTATTTCTAGGCTTTCTGATCAATCTCAGAGTTCCTGTCTCTCTCCTCCTTTTTTCAGTCAAGTGGAATAAAAGACTAGGCACGCATCACTTTAAAATTATTTCAGTGAATTAGACTGTGCATTGCAAGTTCTCGTATGCTTCTAAACAAAGGATATAACTGTTCTTGCTTCTGTTTTCCCTAGAATCTAAGATGGCACATCCGTTCTCAAACGCGATGATCAGCATCCCTGCCTGTTCACCACTTCCTAGACCTTTTCCCACAGAATCTCCCTTTAAGTGTGTTTCTGACAAATCATTTTCATTGATTCAGCCACAGACATTACCCACTGGACCCACTTGCTCCATTAATACACACAGTGCTTTCTGAACATCCTGAATGCCACACAAATGCTTGGCAGCCCACAGGAAGTGTTTGGTTTGGAGTGTGTGGTCTCTCTCTGTCTCTTTCTCTCTCTCTCTCTCTCTCTCTCTCTCTCTCTCTCTCTCTCTCTCTCTCTCTCTCTGTGTTTAATTTGATTTTTTTTCCAAAATAAAAAGAGAGAAAAATATATAATAAACCCCCAAAGCCGATGAAACGGAGCAGAAGGGAGAGGGCTAAAGAGGGGCCAACTGCAGAACTCTTCGGAATACACGGTGTCCTTCTGGGAATCACTCTTTCTCGGCTTGAGTGAAATGACTCGGTTCTCTCGAAGCAACATCATCTCTCCATGTGGTTGCCACCATCTGTTAATGTCTTGATTTTTGGAAAGTTTCAGTGCCTGAGGCGAAGCCAGTACTGGCTCTATATCTCTGGTACCAGTCAGCTGCAAGTTGTTGTTGTTCCATTATCACGTTCAAAAACACAGCAATGTAACCTCCATTGTAATCCCTGGTCAACCATGGAATTGTTGCTATCAGAGTTGGGGAATCTCTGGGATCCACCGAAGATCCACCAGCCACCACCCTCCTCAGGATCACCAGCCTTCAACGCTTGCCTGACCCAGAGTGGCTTTTGTTCACTGCTTATACCTTTCAAAAGCTGCAAATCAGGCAGCAGCTCAAGCCTGGATTCCAATGTGGTTCAAAAGAGGGTGTTTCTTAACCCTGCTGGGGAGCTGCACCTGTTGAGTTTGGAATCATCTTGCCCTGAGGGAGAGGAGGTGAGAAAGGAGAGTGTTAGGCTCTGTGACAAGACCCAGGGCAACATATTCGTGGTTCCTTTGTCATGTGGCAATATTATTCCGCCTTCTGAAAAATAGGAACATTGAAGAAATAAGTTGGTCCCTTGTTCAGTCCTTCAGTCGTGTCCAACTCTTTGTGACCCCATGGACCAGAGCTCACCAGGCCTTCCTATCTTCCATTGCCTCCGGAGTTTTGTCAAATCCATATTGGTTGCATTGGTGACACCGTCCAACCATCTCATTCTCTGTCCTCCCCTTTTCCTTTTGCCTTCAATCTTTCCGAACATCAGGGACTTTTCCAAGGAGTCCTCTCTCCTCATGAGGTGGCCAAAGTACTGGAGCCTCAGCTTCAAAATCTGTCCTTCCAGTGAACATTCGGGGTTGATTTCTTTCAGGATGGATGATCCCTTGAGTGATGTCCAAACTGCCAGGGCTCAGCTCCCCGCTGGCGTCATTGCGGGGAAATAGCCCGAGAAGGGGACCCTAAAACATTTGCCCCGCGCCCCAGGGCGCCCACCTAGCGAGCCACGTGGGGACAGAGTAGCGGAGAAGCCTCCCCGCAATTCTGGAACGCACGCAAAGAACGGGATGCGGGTTTGATGGGCACGGGTGTATCCCTCTGCATCCCCTGTTGCGCGTGTTGTTGTTGTTTTCTGCGCTTGGGGTTCGGGGCGGAATGCAAGCACTTCGTCGTGATTTCCACGGCAGGAAACCCCCCCCCCTTTTTTTTTTTAAAAATGTTTTTTTCAGCGCGCAGTTTCAAACGCCGCTGAGTCCAGCTGGGCTTCCCGCAGGCGCGCCTTTGTTTTCTGTTTAGACCACAGAAGCCGTCGGTTAAACAAACCTCTCCCTTCAAGAAGGGGTCAGAGCAACGCGCTCTGGTTCCCACGAGGGGATTCCTCCCCAGCAGGTGTCATTCACCGCCGTAGTATCCTGGACTGGCTTAAAGCGTGTGTGTGTGTGGGGGGGTGAGTCTCGGGTTGCCGCGGGGGGCTCCTGGGGCGGGACAAACAACCCACAACTTTGGAGGCCGGGAGGCCGCGGGGGGGGCACCCCCCCAAAAAAACCCCGGACAGGTTGCTTGTTAAACAGGGTGCGACTTCTTCTAGCTTTAACACCAAGGCCATCCAGCGGCTGGCGGCGACTTTTATTCGGTCACTTTTCCAAACAGGATGCTTGGGGGGAGGGGGTGGAATAGATGATAATAATAAGAGGTGCGAGGAGAAAAGAGGAAGGGAAAGGTCCCTCCCCCCTTTCTCAAACAAAACCTCGAAGCCGTATTGCTTTCCCCAAGTTTATAAACCTGCCAGGCGTGCAAAGGAGGGCAAATTATCTGGAAGTAGAAATCAAGGAAGGAACTTGGCAGCGAAGGAAGGTAAGGGGTTGATTTTTTTTTAATTTAGGATGTAAATAAAAAATGCAGAAGTTGTCCTGAGAACTTGCCGAGTCCAAAGGACCGATTCCTCCACCCACCGTCCTTTTCAATAATCATAATCTCCAAGGGGTATTAAACTTTGGTTTCCTCTTTTGCAAGAAGATAAGGAGACGGATTGCAAAGGGCGGTACGTCCCAGTGGGAAGTGCGGAGCGCCTTTCCTTCTGCACAACTGAAGTCGCCTCGCCTCCTGATTCTTCTGCCTCACCTAACAGATTAGGAAACAGATGGGAGAGTCGCATCAGATATTCAAGAGGTTTTTTTTTAAAAAAAAAACTCCCTCCAGGGAAAAGGAAACGACGAGAAGAGAGAGAGAGAGAGAAAAAGGGAGAGCGAGCGACCAAAAGACGGAGAGAGTGATGGGCCACCTATATTCAAAAAGGAAGTGGGGGGGTGGCGGCCGTCGTGTCACCCCTCTCCCTCCTCCTCCTTCCCTGAAATGCAGACGTCCTAATTCGAGGTGGTTGGTTTCTCACGTCGCAAATCTTGGAAACACAAGAAAGCGGTGTGCATGTGAAGTCCTGCAGGAGCAACCGCACGTCAATAGCCCCGAGGGTGGAAATACTCGCCAGAAGTCCGCAGGAAAGGGGCGTGGGATATTTTGATTTCATAGGGAGTCTCTCTCTCTCTCCCCCTCTCTCTCACTTACCTCCCCCTCCCTCAATTCCACTGCCCTCTGAAATCCCTGGAAAGCCGTCACCTAAAAAGAAGGGTGCTGCGTGGGGTGGGGTGGGGTGGGGACTTTGAGAAGGCAGTTCCTCAGAAGTTATTTCCCGTTCGTTATTTCACTCACTTCTGCCACACAAGAGTCGCGCCGCAGTCCCAGCCAAGCACGCCCTCGGGCCCTTTCTACCCCCCCCCCCCAATGCCATCGCGGCCCCTGTTTCTTTTCCTGGCTCTCTGTGGGTCGTTTTTTCTTTCCATTTCTTTCTTTCCTTCTGTTTTTAAAGGGTATTTTTAAATTCGAGCTTTAGAGACGTGCTGCTTTGTTTTTTTGTTTGTTTTGTTTTTGAAATCGTCCTCGGCCCCCCCTTTTTTTTGTCCGGGCGCGAGTCTGAATGGGCTCCCTTCGAGCCGGGAAGCGGGATAGAAAGGGGGGGGCGAAAAGAGAAACGTCCTACAAGAAAGCCCCAACGAAATGATCGAACCTCTCCCTCAAGGCAGACCCCTTTGCCTGTCGGTCTGCCGGTCGTGCTCTCCGTCAAGTGCGGCTCGAAAGTGAATTTTCAAGGTCGTAAAAAAGCTGGGATCCCATGGAGGAGGCGGCGGCGAGTGAACTGAGGCGCCTGCGAAAACATTGCCGTGCCTTACTTGTGGGGGGGACGACCCGTCGGCTTAAAAAGATCTATGCACGAAGAAGTTCTAAATACGTACTGTAGAAGGTTTCTTGAGGCCGTAATTAACACCGATAAGGATACGATCCCCCCCTCCTTAAATGATGTGTTTCGAAATATTTTTCACATAGACCTTGGAGAAATAAATACATAGCGATTGGTGACCTTTCGGAGCGCGCTTTAGCTTTCTTTTGCTCATTTGTCTGCCATTCCAAGGAAAGTTGGTCGCTTACTTTCCCAAGCTTAAAATCTTGGGAAATCTTGGTTGGACTGTGTGCCAATCTTGTCTTAGGTTTTTTTTTTAAACTTCTCGGGAAGAAAAAAGCAGAAGTTAATATAGTTCCCCCCCCCCCCTAGCAGGGAAACCAATCTTGGAATTAGCCCGTTTGGAGGGGAGGAACGATGACGGGTTTATGGGGTACACAAGTTGGAACCTAAATTAGGGACCAGAGTTTTAAAACAGAACAGAGGCGCTTTTCCTGAGCGGATGCCTTTCCAGAAACGTTGGAAAGAGATGCTGATGATTGCCCCAGCTCTCCAATTTTAAAGCTGGATCTTGGTGTAATGATGACCCGTGGAAACAAGTTGTTCTGAACTTCTGCTGAACATTTCGGACTCTCCTTAGATTAAACATAAGTGACTACATATACTGCACGCTCAATGAGCTATAGGCAACCGTACGCTCATTTATACACAGTACTGTACTCAGATTCCCACATCACAACTGAGGAGCGACACTCGGAGGGTTTTAAGATTCAGCTTGACTCGGATGCGCGGAAGGGGAAACAGGGCATGATGGAGCTCCTTAAATTCAGGATCCAGAGAATTTGGTGGCGGCGGAGAGGTTTCAAAAATAAACAAACGGGACGTGCCTTAATTTATTTTAAGGCAGGCATTTGCGCTTTTTTGAGTGTCGGAGCCGTGCGTTGTCGCCTAGCGCTGCAGCTATTGGGTCTAGGGTTACAGAAAGGTGAGAGAGGAGGTGCGTTCGTGTGTGTGTGAGAGAGAGAGGGGGGGAGACGAGGCCGGGGGGGAGATGGGAGAGGGAACAGATACATACCGTGATGAACCTGACCTTTTAACTCCCCCTGATTCTAGAGTTTTCAGACTCTGCCAGACAGAGACCCGTTTCCTGGTCATTCCCAGTCACGGTTGTCTGAATGGAATGAAGGCACCTTGGCTTCGCTCCGCGTTAATTTCTCCCCCCGATGCCATCCCTCCTCCTTCCCCGCGGCAGCCGTGCCCTTGCCCAAGCCGTGGCACACAGTCCAACCAATCGGCCGCCGCGCTAAACCGTCCAAAGCCAAGGGCCCATTTAAAACACGTCGGCTTAACTGGCTTGCGGATCGGGCCGTCAGCTTACTGACCGACGCAGTTATCCAAGAGGGATAATTAAAAAAAAACCCACCTATATTGATGCCTTATCAGATTGCCATTGCAAAATAGGGATACTCTTTGATTTTTCCTAAGGCGCACTTAGAGAAGGATTTTCACCCAGTTAGCGTGGGCCTTTGCCTCAAACCCGATCCCTCCCTAGGTAATGTACTAGGAGCGCTCTGCGCTACAATTTGCTTCCATTGAAAGTACATTCATTTCAGACCGTCCGGCGCAAATGACATTTTTCCTCCGAATATTTGGGATGATCAGATGGGGGAAACATATATTTTTTTCTGGGTGATGCTTCGGAGACTGTGCGTGGATGCTTTTTGAATGGGTGCGCTTTTCACGCCCTCCCATCTCCAATTCCCACCCTAAAAGATCTTTCAAGTCCCGTCACCGGTCCATTGGGCCAGGTTGAAACTCGGAACTGGCCACAGATGGTCTTAGCCCCCCCCCCCCCCCCAGTGAGCGAGAAAAGTCTCCTTCCCTTCAGCGATGAAGGGTGGAGAAAGGGGGGGAGGATAACAGGGGATGTGAATTGAGGGGTGGTGGTGGGGAGGGTAAGAGGAAGAGACCCACTTCCTCCGCCTCCTCCTCCTCCTCTTTTCCGCCCCCCCTCCACTTTCTCCCCTTCTCCCAAGTTCTCCGCTGGCTTGTCCCCCTTGAATCCGAAGAAGCCTCCCGATTGGGCGCTGGGCCTGGCGCACGTCACTCCGGCCGTGACGTGTAGTCTTCCTGTTTCCTTCAGCTGTGTCTTAAAGTAAATCTTGTTGTGGTGCGGAGCCCTCAGCTGAGCGAGGCTGCGAGGCTGCCTGCAGAAATAATAGGCAATTCCAGCCGGGGAGAGGAAGAAGAGCGGCGCATCAGAGCTGGGTCCTCCCTCCTCGGGTCTCTTTCTCTCTCTCTCTCTCTTTCTTTCTTTCTCTCTCTCCCTCGCGCGCTCACTCCTTTTGCTTTCTCTCCCGCACGCACGCACGCACAGACACACACACACACACACACAAACATCCATCCATCTCTCCATCCAGCCCGCCTGCCTGTCCGCCTGCCTGGCACGCTCCCTTCCACCCTCCCTTGGCCAATTACAATATTCATCAGCGGGCAAGATATCCAGGCGGTGTGCTTCTGCGCCCGGGCGTGCGTGTGCGCGCTTGTGTGTATTTTCCCCTCTCTATCTCTTGTCTCTCTCGCCTTCTATTTAGACACCGGGGGGGGGGGGGGGGCTAGGGAGAGAGAAAGACAGAGGGAGAGGGGGGCTCAGTTTCATCGCCTTTGCAACTGAGTAAGTATCTGCGTCTCTTCTTCGCTTCTCTCGTTTTCTCTTTTGGTTTTTTGCTGAGGGGGGTTGTTGTGTGGGGTCAGGATGTAATTGGGGGGTTCTTAACGCAGACGAGGGCTTGTTTGTCATGTAGGATCAAGCTGGGCAGGGGTGCCCTTGTGTTGTTTTTCTTTTCTTTTTCTCTGTTCTCCTTGGAGACACCCCCCCCCCCCGCAAAGACTGGGTCCTTTCTTGGGGATTGCTTCCCCTTCCAGGGAGTTTCTAACAGAAGTAACGCCGTGCGAATTCGGGGGGAGGGAGGCAGCCGATCACCTTTTCTTGGTTTTTAATACTCCTAAGCTTCAGAAGAACTATCTCAGTAGTTTGCCCACTTAGAAAGGACAGTGTTGGTGTTGTGAATGCTCTCTTTCCCCCCCTCCCCCTTTTTTGCTTGTCTTTCTTCTCTTCCTCCCCCACAGCCATTTTATTGATCTCTCCTGTTCTTTATAATTATTATTAAGACAGGAGAAAGGTTTAACGTTGCGTGAGTGTGAGCCTTGAGACTCCCTTCCTTTTCTCTCTCTCTCTCTCTCTCTTTCTCTCTTTCTCCCCCCCCCTAACCGGTTCCCTTTTAAACTCCTCGTCTGGTCTTTCTTCTTTGTCTTGTTTATGAACCGCTGCCTCTCTTTTTGTCTCCTTCGATTTGCTTATCATTTGCATGTCCCTGACTTTCTCTCATCTCTCTCTTTCTCTCTCTCTCGGTGTAAACAAATACACGGAAAGAGAAGAAATTAAAGTACACACGCACACACACACAAAGCGTGGGGAAAAGCAAGGGTGTTTGAACACTTACCCTTCCTCCCCCCCTTTTTTCTTTCAAACGCTGGGGCGAGTTGCAGAAATGGACCCAATAGTGTGAATGAGCGAGAGCGAGAGTGAGACGGGGGGGGGCTGGAAGTTTTAGTAGTCAGGTTATTAGAGTTAGATACCACTCGGTTTTCCTTGCAAAATAGTTTCTCTTGAAATTCGTGGGCGTTCAATTCCTGGTACATCTGTATAGGATCTGGATCCGGGAGGGGGGACGGAGGGTGGGGGCTCCTTTCTCCCAAGTAAAACTGAGTTTATGTATAGAACGAGGTCCTGCTTAGAAGTTTTATTCTGAGTGTTTGGAGATGCTTTGGAAGTTGATGGACAGCCTGCCTGGTTTTTCTCTGCTTCTCTCTATGTCTCTGTGTTCCTTTTCTGCTGGTGGGATCCAGACTTCAGCCTGCTTCTGGCTGAGCCATTTAAACCAACGGGAGGCCCGTTAGGGATGCCTAACTGGCCCAATTGATTTCAATGACCCAAAGCTAGGAGGGACGAATTTTGAAGGGGAGGGGGGGCGCCCCTGTGCCTCTCAGCCCTCCCTGGTCGGTTGACTGTAGCGTCAACCCCCATTCCCCCGAAACGCTGGTAGCCCTCAAAAGGAGACTGTATGTGTCGCGCTCACCGACGATTGTGTGTGTTTCGGGAATGAGGGGTGACGGAAGAGGTGCACTTCAACCTTTAATTGGAGAGGAGGACAGAGAATGCCTGGTGGGGCATTTTTTTCTGGGTTTAAAAAACCAACCACAATATTTATGGCCAATTCGTCGAATTAGATCCACTTCGTGCACAAACCGAATAGGGCAAAGTCTAAGCCAAACCGCAAAAAAAGAAAAGAAAAGAACTCCTAAGGACGATTTGACCCCCCCCCACACACACACACCGCCGGCAGAGATAGAGCCGGATTGCGCCCTGCCCATGTGCGCGCTGAAGTTTGCGCACATCCCTCCGGGCAGAGTTGCTCAAACAAGCGCCCCTTAGGAGAATAAAAAAAAAGTTGCGCCGCGGCAGGTGGGCACGAGGCACGGAGGAAAGGGGGGGGGGAGCGAGAGCAGTTGTAAAGCAGAGCGCTAGCGCCAGTTTTGGCTCTAAAGCCGTTGTCACAGCCCCCGGTGGCCTCTTCGATCAAGGGCGGACTTGGGGACGTGTGTGTGTGTGTGTGTGTGTGTGTGCGGGTGGGGTGGGGTACGGAGAGCCGGGAGAGCGCGCGTCCGTGCGCCTCTCTCTCTTTCTTTGCCTCGGCGCCGGCGAAGCTCTCTCTCTCGAACGTGGTACCAGGGGGAGCGGAGCGCCGAGTGCGCATGGGCAGTGCCAGACAGGTGTGTTGTGTCAAGAAAGACAGGTGCAAGTTTTTCGCCCGCTCCCCTCCGTTGATCCGCGGCGCAACGGCGGTTTATGAATTTATGGCGCTTTGTTAGGCGAGAGAGCGGTCGGGCGGAGGGAGGGAGGGAGGCACTCGAGGGAGACGCAGAGCCCCGTCTGACGGCTCGGGGGTCTTGGACGCCCCGGGAAGCGAACCCGAAAGAGAGAGGTTTCAGTCCAAGGTCTTTGTGGGGTGTCTGTAGGAACTCACTTTTAGGCGCGTTTTGTTTTGTTTTTAAATAACCTGCGGGTTTGCCTGGTGGCTTGGTCATTTCATAAAGCCATCTCTTATGATAGGGTACTAACCCGCAGCACTAGCTTCTCTATGTCTTATTTTGGCATCCTAAGAAAGCACAGACCGACTTGTATTCTGATAGTTTAGTCTTACCTAAGTCCAAAACCTTTTTTTTTTGGACTACAACTCCTATAATCCTCCAGCCAACAATGTTCTGGGAGTTGTAGTCCAAAGAAAGGAATTTCTCCATGTTTTGTTTGCATCTGAAGTTCTTATTCCCACTCTTTTCTTGGGACTTCTTCCGAAGGAAGTAGGCGTAGTTTTGGAGTAGAAAGCACCCTTTGTTAAAATCAAATGCTCCCTTCTAAATATACTGAATTCCTACTATTGAACAGACCAATCAGAAATTATCCCCCCCACAGGATTCCCTGGAGGTTGTTTCAAATATATTGCACATTTAAGTGGCAATACTCCTACAGTAACTTTCTTTGAGCTCTCTGGGCCTTTCTTCTGAGCAGGCATTTATTGTACTGAGCCAGGTATCAACTGTTCAACTCTTAGCTGTCTTCATTAGAAGCAGATTTAGGTCTAGTGTGTCATGAGAGTGTAAGGCAAGATCAAGCAGTCTCAGCAGATGCAGAGGGAATCCATAATACGCACTGGAAGAATAAATGTTAGGTTATCAAATGCAACAGTCTAACATATCAAAAGAGAAATGTCCATATTTATCTTTCTTTCATCACCTTTCTCTCACCTCCTTGCCAGCACATGTCACCGAAGTTGTAGGTTTGTAGTCTGCGTTTGAATATGCATCTACAGGGGGATGGAAGTCTGCATGCATACGTATGAGAATCTGTCATTTGCTCAAGTTAATGTCATCCAGTAGGTTAATGGAGGATATGTGAAACACAGCCATTGAACTATTAGATTAAAAATGGAGAAGGCTGTTTGGTGCTTGCTGCTGTCACTTTGACAGAGCTGACAAGTTTCAAAATTCATATAGTTGCTTGTAAATGGATTTGTATGGAGCCACATGCTTTTTGTACCTGTGATGGCCATTTCTTTTGCTAAATCTGCCACTAAGTATTCCTTAGGTTATATCCGGCAAGGCCTTTTTTCATTGTGCATTTTCGCTAGCTTTTTCTTCCAGAGCTTACCTCTAATGGATGGAAGTAGCTGTAGGAACTACAAAGCAGACATTTTATGTCTCATCTTGGAAGAATTTGAACTTTTTGTGTGCGTGTAATTCATATTTTTGCTGACAAATTTGTCATTTTTCTGTTATCTATTACTCTGCATACATAAAACCATTCTTTAATTCTCTCTTTTCACTGGAATGGTCTCAGAATTTAACTGGCATCTTTCATATGCTCCACCATTGCGCCTGATGATTCTGGAGCACTTTTCACAGTACCAAATATTTGTGAGAGATAAATTAATCATGCTCCATTATAAAATGGTACAGTGACTTACCAAATTGTATTCTGCATGGGCGATTTGACTCCAAATTCTTCTGGTTAGAGGTTTCACTCAATACCTTTTGTGGCGGTATGATTGAAGAATTGGGAAAGTTGGGTCGAGTCGTATTTATTTATTTATTTATTTATTTATTTATTTATTTATTTATTTATTTATTTATTAGATTTCTATACCGCACCATCTAGCAACAGAGGCCCCTCTGGACAGTTTACAAAATGAAATATATATATATATATATATATATATATATATATATAATAAAGCAGTATAATTGTACAAACATTGATTATGCTAGTGTATCCCCCGAACACACCGCAGATGCTTAGATTAAAACATTGGTTTACAAGGCAAATATGCAAATGTGTTTGTGCCTTGCTAGGAAAAGGGTCACTGTAAGTCAAAATTGAGTTGATGGCACAACATTATTTATTATGAGGGAAAAATACCCCTTTGCCTTTTGCAGTTTACATGCTGTTTATCTAGATCATGTAACCTGTGATATATTTGTGTTGAAAAAGTCATCCCTTCAGAAAATGATGTCCAAAAGCTGACTAACCAATAATATGTTAACTCCTTTAAGTAATCAACACATTTTGTACTGTCTATTTTAAGTAGGAGTGGGATTGCTAAGCACCGCATAGCAACTTTTAAATGCATTGCCAGATTGGACCTCATTTGCCAACTCAAAGTAATTGGAGTGATCTAATATTTTTCTTTAACTAACATGTAGTCTAAATATTGGTCCTTAATTTTTTTTAAATGACTTCATTTTAAATAAGCAAAGTTGCAACCACACTAGAAATAACTGTAGTTTACTTTTATTTACAAATCCATTTACAATATTTAATTTCAGAAGCATGTGGCATCATTATGTCCCATTGCATTGAACTTTTTGCCATTGGAGAAATGCTCATTTTACAGATTTCTGGTCCATACTTCCAAGAAGTTCCCGATAAATCCATACAATGTAATTGTGTCAAATGACGCATGTGTGTCTGCTGTCATTACCTTACTCTCCTTAATCCATTCTGCCATTGCCCTCTCCAGTTACAATGCTCCTGTCTTGTCTATATTTCCTCAATTAACCCGCGTCATTACATTTCTTTACTTGTCTGTGCAATAGATGGATGATGAAAGAGGATGAATAACTGAGTTATGCTAAAAGAAATAACAATCTCAAACTTTTTAGGAAGATTTTTTTTTAGTATCTCACTGGCCGCTGTTCATAATCTGGAACTTTGATTTAGACATTGTGCCAAACAATTTTGCTTTTGAAATGATTGATGGTCTTTCTTTCTTTCTTTCTTTCTTTCTTTCTTTCTTTCTTTCTTTCTTTCTTTCTTTCTTTCTTTCTTTCTTTCTTTCTTTCTTTCTTTCTTTTGTTGTAAGGATAGCAATCATAACCTGCACCAGTCTTTTTTAGTCATGGAGGGAAACAGCTTAGCAGAAATCTATAATGTACTGAGTAATTATTTCCCAAAGGTTTTCTTTGGTGCCTTCTAAACGTCTTTGCATTATATATCTGAACATGCTGATATGAAGGACTGAAGATTAATGTATCATAAAGCATACATGATTTCTAAGGATTTGCACTCCACTTGTGGACATCTCATTCTTGCCACAGACATTTTTGGTCATATATTTGCTAGGCCACCCGTAACTTTCCTAGTGTGGCTAAGTTGAATGCCTGGGGCTGTACAACTGAGGATTTATAAGCCGGCTAGATAAAATATTATATTCATGGAAGAAACAGAAAAGTGCTGCCCAGCTCATTCCACTGGGTGCTTTTAAAAAAAATCCTATCTCCCATCTCCTACATCATAAGTGAAAGGCTCACGTAATGTGACAAGAAAGAAAGGCCACGGGTAATTTGTAATACGCTTTCAGACTCTTAAGATTATTATCAAAATTTATCTGTACTGGGATTTATCTTAGAATTTAACTTGCTTCACATTAACTGTTGCAGTTTCAAAGCAGAAATGTGCCAGATCCTTAGGACTTTACCCCTCAAAACACCAGAAAGGGGTACACTGTATATTTCTACCACTTGTTGATTCTTTCACTCCATGTCGTCCCCTATATGGCGTACAAAAGATTTCATCACATCAAATGTGCACACAGTTGCTGACTCACAATCTCATGTTCTGCCGGAGGTGGCATTTTGTTTTCACCCAGGATGTCAGTTCATTTTTGGCACACTTGAAACCAGGAGATTATGACCTGGTGGCATTTTTTTGGCTTTTGAAAGAAAGAAAGAATTTTTTTTAGCCTAATTTGAATGTACTATAGTAGCACTGGCATAAGGTTAGTGTGACCACAGGGGTAAAGCCCTGAAGGAGTGAGTGTACAAGGCAACACATACACATTGTTAGTGGGCAGTAATTGCTGCCATGTTGCCCTTATCTCTGAATGGCAGAACCAAGTTAAACAGCAGCAGGTAGCTAGTGTATAAAACAGGGAAATGGTTTCCTTGGACCGGGAATCCATGACCCTGACCTTATGACCTGTCTCAGTCCAGTTTTCTCTTCTGTCAGTGCTTTGCAGATAAACTAGGCCTCTCTTTTTTAAACTTTGGCTGGATGGGAGTGCAATCTGATAGAAACTAGGAAAGAGCAGTTTTAGAAGAGGTACTGTATTAGTCTGTTCTAGCATATCAGGCAAAAGGAAAAGGAAAAGGAAAAATAAAGAAGGCAAAACTGTTGTGGGCACCTTAAAGAATTATTGCTACATTTTAATGCGACCTTTCATGGACAAGTCCACTTCCCCGGACAACCAGTAAAACTACAAACAAAATGATACCTGCCTACTTTACAAAGGACTGAAACTGGTTTTAGGTAATCTGAGGAAGGGGACTTGACTACAAAAGCTCACATTTAAATATAGGAGTTAATCTACAATGGTTTTGTCTTCTTTATTTGATGTTTTTCTTTTCTTTTGTTTTTCTGGATATGCTCGGGGAAAGCAGTATTTTCGCTCAAAGTTCAAGAATCAAAAAAAGTTATGTTAATATGTGGAGTAAAAGGTAGGCTAAAACTCGTTACCCAAATTGATTGAGCTGATTTCGGTGTATGGCAGAGTTGCCTGATTTATAAATGAAAGGAAGAACTGTAGCGATAACTTAACCTGCAAGGAACTGCCACGAAAGAGATAAGGACTTATTCTTGAATAAACATGCATAGAACTGAGCTGTTAACCTCCTTTTTGGTACCCTGTTTCTGAAACAAACACATGCCTAGTTGAGTCGTAGATGTTCAACCCCATTCTTCCTAGTACCCCACCCCACCCCCGGCAGCAAAACCTCAATATCACTTTGTTGTATCTTTATATTCTTGAAGTTCTAAATATTTACCCAATTTTGATATTTTTTTTCTTGCCCAGATAAATAGGCCATAGATCTGGGCCGTTCAAGTGACTTTTAGTACGGGACATGTTTGTTCTTTTTTTAATGGAATACCAGTCTACAAATCATAACTGACACAGAATCAAAATAAGGCTTTGAGGAGCTAAGCTATATTTTGTTCACAGCAAATGAATATGTACACCAATAATATGTGTACAGAATGATATCTTTCTACTTTACAAAGGACTTGAATTTCTTCCATAGTGTTAGACAAAACAGTAGGATCATTACCACCTATTTCTTAAACCCGACTAGATTTCTGATTATCTGATTCTCTTGATCCTCCAAATTCCTCAATGTTGCTTGCAGTGTTTTGCTGAAAATATAATCCTTAAAATATCACCTATTTTAAATTTAAGTTTCAGGATTAACCAAAAGTTTAGTTAATCAGACTTTGGCCTTCTGATATCTTTGGCCCTATCATATAACCTGTGTCCTAGTGGCTATGTAAAGTCAATCAGGCACTTATTTTCTTGTAGTTTTATGTGGTTAAGATTACCATGACTGAGTCTCCTTGTCATTTAAAATTAGTCAAATGTGCCTGATCAATAGCTTAATTTCCAAAATCCCAAGAGTGTATTTTGAAGAATTTTAAAATGAAAAAAAAAAACCAACTATAGTATTGTGCTTGATTCTGGCTTTGCAAACTCTTTGGGATGTATTTATTCAGGTACTATAAATATATGAGAATACCACAGCTTGCATTAAAAAAAAAACCCAAATAACCAAAGATTTCTTTTGGCATGTCTACAAGAGTTAGATTTGTTTGTGCACATCCTTCGAATTATTAAAAGAAGCATGGTTTCCATCCTTTAAAAGGTTGCTTCTGCTGTTGCTGCTGCTACCGCACTTACAAGCACAGGCTACCCACTTGATTGTACAAATTATTTCATGCTGAAATTATGCTTATTTGCATGGATAGTCATTCTTTAAAAGCCAGCCCCAGATGCAGTCGTAGGGAGCATGTAGATGTTTTTACAGGTGAACCGAAACAGATGGGAGCAACTCCAAAAAGTCTGAATGCTGCCTTTGGCAAGATACCCTGTTATTGTGAAGATTGTGCTCTGTTAAGCAAACATGAAGTTTAATATTAGATAAGCACCGTATTGGGGAGGAGAATATTAATTTTAACTTGGTATTAGCTTTCAACATGAAGGTACCGGAAGGAGTCTGTAATGCCTCATGTGCAGTGTGAGTTTAGCATCACTAGTTAATAAGTCACAAGCGATGTCAAGAGCCTTTTATAAAATGCAAGGAAATGTGTTATCTGTCTTCTTTCTTTCATTTTGTATTCCTGGGAAACAATGATAGTTCCTATAAAAGAAAAGATATCTTCCTTTCTCACGCTGTTGTTGATGTTGATTTCTTTTCATCTCCCCATATTTTTCTTTCACTGTTGCTCTCTCTCTCTCTCTCTCTCTCTCTCTCTCTCTCTCTCTCTCTCTCTCTCTCTCTGTGTGTGTGTGTGTGTGTGTGTGTGTGTATGAAAGAGAGAGAGAGAGAGAGAGACAGAGACAGAGAGACAGAGAGAGAGAGTGAGAGAGAGAGAGAATAAGGTCCAGTGTGTGGAAAAGATGATATGTAAGAATTGTTTCACCTGAAATATTATTTCTGGAATAGTGCTGGGAGCTTCAACCCTTGTTTCTGCTTGTGAATTGGTGCCACATATGGAGTTTACAAAATACGAAAATACTCTGGTGATCATGGTTATTTACCACCTCCCCTCCAACCCTACCCCTGTCCAACCCTGCAACTTTCCTTTCAAGATAACAGGTTGGGGTGTTTAAAATGCCACACTGGCCGTAACTTGTATAGGCTCTGAGAAAACAGATACAAACATAGGCGTAGGAGAATTTTCTTGTTACCAATGCTAGTAGTTACTTAAAATATTAAAGTATTTAGAAATGCAATTTTCCCCAGTTTTTTCCCAAAGGTATTTTTCACAACAATTTCTGAAAATTTGGGCAATCCAAGATCTGATATTTTTAAAATTAGATATATGGACAATTTAGACATTTGGAAGCATATGTAGAATTAACAGACATGTCCTGTTCCGTTCTTATAAGTTGCCCTAACTTTTATTATCAGTGAAATTATTATTATTATTTTACAGGCCAAATTTTACATGGCTATTGGCTATCTTGTTTAACAATAAGTCCTTCTCCCATTTTCTTTTGCAATGTGTATATCAGTACTCTAAATTTAATCAATTGGTTGTCAGAGCCTATGATCTACTAATCTACTGTTTCTTCGGAAGATAAACAGTATCATTTTAGGCATTTGTGCAAGAGAGTCATATATTACTGGTGCTTAAGCAGTTTTCCCTCTTGTTATTATTTTTTTTTTTTAAATTAATCCATCTTAAACCAGTGGAGCAGAAATATTTAAAAATGTTTCATTTCAAGCATGCATAATAAATTGCAATAATTGTAATGTGCCATAAATCCCAGAGCCTATGCATTTTGCATTTGATTCAGGATTGAGGTCAGGAAATTTGGAGAAATTTAAAGAAAAATGATTCATCAGTCCTTTTGTTCTGTTGGCCAGGGTCCCAGGATTCTTGAGCTGTGCCCAGCTGACAAGCTTTTGAAGATGGCACAATAACAGTTCAGTGATGCCTGACCATGACAGCACAGCCCTCTTAAGCAGGCAGACCAAGAGAAGAAGAGTTGACATTGGAGTGAAAAGGACGGTAGGGACAGCATCTGCATTTTTTGCAAAGGCGAGAGCATCGTTTTTCAGTGCCATGAATTCCCAAGGTTCCGAGCAGGATGTGGAGTATTCCGTGGTGCAGCATGCAGATGGAGAGAAGTCAAATGTGCTCCGCAAGCTGCTGAAGAGGGCGAACTCATACGAAGATGCCATGATGCCTTTTCCAGGAGCCACCATAATTTCCCAGCTGTTGAAAAATAACATGAACAAAAATGGTGGCACCGAGCCCAGTTTTCAAGCCAGCGGTCTCTCTAGCACTGGCTCTGAAGTGCATCAGGAGGATGTGTGCAGCAACTCTTCAAGAGACAGCCCCCAGGAGTGTCTTTCCCCTTTTGGCAGGCCGACCATGAGCCAGTTTGATATGGATCGCTTATGCGACGAGCACCTGAGAGCAAAGCGTGCCCGAGTTGAGAATATCATTCGAGGGATGAGCCATTCCCCGAGCGTGGCATTAAGGGGCAATGAGAATGAGAGGGAGATGGCCCCGCAGTCCGTGAGCCCCCGAGAAAGCTACCGAGAGAACAAGCGCAAGCAGAAGCTTCCTCAACAGCAGCAGCAGAGTTTCCAGCAGCTGGTTTCGGCCAGGAAAGAACAGAAGCGAGAGGAGCGCCGACAGCTGAAGCAGCAGCTGGAGGACATGCAGAAGCAGCTGCGCCAGCTGCAGGAGAAGTTCTACCAAATCTACGACAGCACCGATTCTGAAAACGACGAAGATGCTGGCAACCTGTCTGAAGACAGCCTGCGTTCAGAAATGCTAGACTCGAGAGCCAGGGATTCGGTGGGCCGGTCAGATAACGAGATGTGCGAGCTGGACCCGGGGCAGTTCATCGATCGGGCAAGAGCCCTGATCAGAGAGCAGGAGATGGCGGAAAACAAACCCAGGAAGGAAGGCCCCAAAGAAAAAGACCACGGGCCAAACTCATTTCACCCGGAAGGCAAGCACCTAGCGGAGACCTTGAAGCAGGAACTGAACACGGCCATGTCTCAGGTGGTGGACACTGTGGTCAAGATTTTCTCTACCAAGCCTGCCCGCCAACTTCCTCAGGTCCTCCCACCGCTTCAGATCCCCCAAGCAAGATTCGCCATGAACGGGGAGAACCACAACTTCCACACAGCCAACCAGCGCCTCCAGTGCTTTGGTGATGTCATCATTCCAAACCCACTTGACACTTTTGGCAGTGTGCCGTTGCCCAATTCCACAGACCAAACCGAAGCACTGCCCCTGGTCGTCCGCAAAAACTCCTCTGACCAGTCTGCCTCTGTCCCTCCGCCCGGCAGCCACCACCCTGCTCTCCACCAGTCTCCGCTCTCTGCTACCGCTGGCTTTACTTCGTCGTCTTTCCGCCATCCATTTCCACTTCCCCTTATGGCCTACCCGTTTCAGAATCCCTTAGGTGCTCCTTCTGCCTCCTTTCCAGGGAAAGACCGATCTTCCCCAGAATCCTTAGATTTAACGAGAGAGACCACGAGTCTGAGGACCAAGATGTCATCGCACCACATGAACCATCACCCTTGTTCACCAGCACACCCTCCCAGCACCGCTGAAAGCCTCTCTATATCGCTCATCAAGTCTGAGTGTGGTGACCTACAAGATATTTCAGAAATCTCACCTTACTCGGGGAGTGCAATATCCTTTAAAATGCCCAGCCCATATATTTGCATGATTTGTTTTCTGTGGTTTGGGAATGGGGAATGGTTGGGGTGGGGTGGGTGGGGGAGGACAGAAGGGAAATTAACGCAATACCCATGACTTATAATCATACTATTTCTCATTAAACTGAGAAATCTTGCACGGCTAGTACTTTCTGCTTGTTCAGATCAGGTCCCCCAACTAACATGTCGATTAAGGAGATTAAAAACAAAACAAAAACAGATTCTCTTCTAATGCTTTGTCTTCACTAAAGCACATGGTTTTAATCTAGACGGAGGGAGATAGCACTCTAATTACTAGACCTGGGCTATAAATTTTGAAAATCCTTGGTTGTCATATATTAACTATAACCAAGGCCATTAAAAAGTAGGTCCAGCTTAAAGGGGGGAGGGGGATTCCCAGCTTTCCAAAGTCCTGTTCCTAACCCATCAGGTTTTATCACAGGCAGTTTTAAGACAGGCTGGCAGGTGCCCCTGCACACACATTTTGAGGGTACGCCAGTCTCACTGTTTAACACTGTTTAACACATGGGAAATAGATCACATTTGGGAGACATGAAGTAGACAATTTCAAAGCAGCAAGTCCATTTGGTTGTGATTTTCAAGTAGGGTTACCACTTAAGAATCCATCCTGGACCCTTTAAAAACACAATTTAATGTGCATAGCTGCACATATTGGAAATAAACAGGTGTAATAGAAATGCCGTGTATTTTACCTTACTTTGGAAATGTGTGCCACATGAGCTCCATGTCTCCTCAGTCAGCTGTCCAGGTATTGCCTCCCAATGGGCATTTTCAAGGACCCTGTTTTCCATTCCTATGGTCTTTCTAGGACAACCATTCAGATAGAAGACATCATCACACAGAAGACTACTCTTCTGTAACACAGAAATGTTACTCTTGAGGCAGACATATGACAGACCTCTCTTGGTCTGGTTAAACGTTTTTGGAAATCACTGGCTAATCACAGATCAGTTAACATTGTTGGCCATTTCTTATCATGTAAACTTGAGGCATGGCTTTGAGCTGAATAACAAAATGCTTCATCGCCTCCTCAGCCGCCTCGGCAAATTATCCAGGAGTTGGTGGTGGTCCTGCAGAATGTGCAAGCAGTTTTTGCACTGGTTATGAAATACAGGCAGGGTCACAGGAAATGTTCTGTGAGCCTGTCAGGATCTGCATGTTGAATGCTTGCCCATCGTGGACTGTGTTTTCATGTTAAAACCACAACAGAACCCCTATGATACAGCTTTGGATATTTTTCCATTCCTTTCTTTCTTCCACCAGTACCCAAAAGTACTATCCACACATGTAGTGTTCCCACACCATTTCCCAAGTTCTTGTGATCAACATTTCTTAGATGTAAGCCTTCATCCAACTGCTACTTGCCACTAGAGCAGACTTATTAAATCAATTGCTGAGTGGTGAGCCCGTAATTTGGTAGATCTCATTGGTATAGTGGCTGGAATCCTGTTGTATAGTTACGCCTGCATAACCTGAAATTATGCAAACAGTAGTGAAATTTGTCCAGCAGCCAAAGTCATAACTAACAAGCAGTTCAGCAGGTGCACTGCACAACTAGTTGCACAGTGAGCTGTGCTGTAATTCGCAAATTCAACCCAAAAGTTTTGGTTGCCTGGACATAACTCCCTGCAAACTTCTTCAGGCATGACTTTACAATATGCAAAGTATAATATAGCATTTCAGCCACTGAATTTCTTTTAGCTGATACTATTGAGATGATACAGGCCGATGTAGCCATGTTTGCTTTTCTAGTAGTACTTGGTAATATGTATCTAATGCTGCAAGCCTGTAATAGTGGTCTAGAAATAATGGGTCGCATGAAAGCTTGTTGGATCTATTTCTGAGTAAACTTGTATGATATTGATAATGGAAAAGTTTAAAAAACGTATAACATTGAAGTTGAAAGCAATGTTTGCAGTTCATGTTTTGATACTAAAATTCAGCAGTCATGTTCAAATTTCTAAAGCAGACTTCTGACAATCTGGGAAGAGGCAAATCCATTGCAAATCTACTAAAGATTAGTTATGGGGATGCTGCTTCTAAAGCAGTTGCAATGAGTCTGAATTTTAAAAAATGACATTGCTGCCTCTCTTTCCAAGTGATACTGTATCTTGAAGTATCTCGGACTTCTTTCTCAAGTTGGTTGGCACAAAGCAGACGCAATGCAAGATAAAGATATAGATAGTGATGTATTTAAGCTACATCAACTCCTCCTGGCGCATCTTTCCATCTGAGTCCTGTTCTCATCTCTTCTGCAGCTGTTGGGTATGCATGGTTAACCTCTGCTCAGCCATACACAGAAATCTTTTGTCCTAACACACAAAAAGCAAATCATTTGGCAAAGACGGAGAGTACAATTAGATATAAGACTTCAGTTGAATTAATCTTATAGGGCATGTCTTCTTATCCCCCCCCCATTTCTTTTTTCAACGGCACCCAAAATTTTAAAGCTTCATTGCTGCTCTCTCTTATTATATATAAAAAAGAAAGAAGGTGCATAAATTTCCATAATGATTTTGAACTACTGACATTACAGTCCTATGCATATTTACATATGACTTATTATGATTTCAAAGGGATGTATTTCCTAAGAAGTGTGTGTAAGTCTGTGGCTTTTGTCCTGCTGCATTCAAAAAAAACAAAACCAACAAAAAAAAACCCCAACCCTCAAAAAACCTTAACCCTATTCATTCAGTCATCTCTCCTGCATCTGATATACTGAGATGTGTTTAGGTAAATTAAAATGGGTCATTTTGTTGACAATGAAATCAGACCACCAACAAAAGGTTTGAAACAAGGGCAATCTGTTATAATGGGCTAAATCCAATTAGTCATTACCCAGTAGAGTAGACCCTTTGAATGGACTGGACTTACATAAATGTTGACTTAACAAACCCTATTATTTCAGTGGATGGGCTTTTTCTGGGACTTCCAATAGGATCTAGCATTTTATGTCTGAGGTTCACTAAGATTACAGCTGCAAAGGGAAGAACCAAAACACAGTAATTGATTCCACAAGCAAGGAAAGAAAACTGCTATCATACATGGCAAACCATCTCTATGCATGAGGAATAAGAGCAATATGCCTCCTTGAAAAGCATAGTTTTTAAGATGGTGGTGGCATCTGATGAATCCAGTCTACAGGTATTTTCCTGCATCCTCATCATAAGCAATCCGTGTAAACATATTGCTTTTTGATCTCAAAATGTTTTACAATGTTCACTTTATTTAAAAGTGATATGTCTGGCGATTGATAGTTGGGACCATGATTCAACCCTTTTGAATTTTTTCTTCCTGCTGGCACAAACCTCATTCACATGTCCTCAAGCACGAGAGTTGTGGTTCCCAGCCTTGGATCGCGACACATTCTTGAACTTCAACTCCCAGAAATCCTCACCAGTGGGTGAATGTTTCTGAGAGTTTGGGTCCATGAACATCTGAGGACTAAAGGTGGAAACTACTGCAACAGACCATTTGGCCTATGGAATCTTTTTCACGATTTTTATCAAGATTTAACTTCAGGTGGCAAGAAATGTTCTCCATCCGTGCCTTCCTTCATTGTAATCTTTTATGGCTATGGAGACTGAATTGGGCTGTGTTGTGTTGAGGTTGTGGCAGGTGGCTCTTAAGACAAAGGGTGGTGAACCAGCACGGGCCGTGCTTATATCTAGAACTAGGTTCTCCACTGTAGTCCTGAGCTACATAATTAAGGATGTTTTGAACAGGAATGGATAGATGTGGAGCTTGTTAGATCTATTTTTCCATTTTATCTGACCCCAAGTCGCGGTCATGTTCCCAAGACTTATAATTAGAATGTAAAAGTCACTCTCCTCTGAGATATTCTGAACCCCAAAATTAGTTTCCAGAACCAGAACTGAGTTGGGTTGATATTCTTTTTCACATGAAGTTCATTTCTTGTTTCCTCCCCATTCCCCTCTCATTTTGGCACTTGAGTTAGTTAAGGATTAAGTAATTTTGTCATCGCTTATCATTTAAATAGGTGGCTGGATAGCTTAGTGACTTGGGTGTCTGGCTGTGGAACCAGTATCTGGGAGTTCAGTTTCCTACTATGAATCCCAGAGGAGTTGGTCTGTGTGGCCTTGGGCAGTATCTCCAGGTGAAGGGAGTAGTAAACCACTTTCTATTTAGAAAACTAGGCTATAGGTCAGGGGTGGCGAACCTTCGGCACTTCAGATGTTTTGGACCACAACTCCCAGAAGTCCAAGCCTGTATTGCCAGTGACAAAAGGACTGTGGGAGCTGTGGTCGAAAACATCTGGAGTGCCAAAGGTTCACCACCACTGCTACAGGTGATACATTTATAGGCCACTAATAAAGGTATCCCCTATCCTTCTTACTTTCTGTCTAGAAAATTCTGAAAAGGGTCACCATAAGTCAGAACTGTTTTGATGACGCTGGGTGATGACGATGACAATTTACTTAGCATTAAATCCAGAAATGTCTGTCAATCCACTGCAAATAATCAAAAAGTCTACCAAAGGATAATAATTTGCACTCTCTCCATCTTTGCTTTGGACTGCCATGCCCAGCATCTCTTCTGCACTCATCTGTTCCTTAACAGGAATAGATTCCATAACCTGCTTTGCAACTATAGAGTCAGTACAAACTGAATCAGTCATTTCCATAATACATGGATCATGTGTACAGTACATATCTGTATGATCCTCAGTGGTCCTGTGATGAGCTCAACCATAGATTATATGGTTGAGCTGATCACATGTTACTGCCTTATATTCTTGACCATGGGGATGATAACATCTCTATGCTAAATGGTCAAAGCATTCTATATGCATTCTTCTTTACAGTACTGTATATTAGTTCTTTCAGCAACCCTGATGTAAGGTAAGTCAGTATGATTATCTGCCTGTATTACAGATGGACAAATGCAGGATTTGATTGGGGCTATGAGAGAAAGGGTGATTAAAGGCCACCACATGAGATCACACCAGAGGTATGATCTCTCTGATTCATATATCAGTTTCTCTGCCATTTTGTTTCACTAGCTTTTTGCAGGCTTACAATGTTCTTTGTCTTGCTCAATTCATCTCTTGGCATAGCTTGAAGCCTAGGGTCTGATAGGGCAGGGGGACAGGACTACTCCGACATTTCAAAGTAGGGTTCTCCCCACCAGCACCACTTCAGATTGAGGTCACATGGAAATATTGGAAAATCTGAGATTAGGTTGTTCCTACTTCTTCACCTACCCCAAGCATAGCAGCCACTCTAAATGTAACCATGGGAAATCAGGTGCTACTATGGGTTACATATTTTTCCATCTAATAACTTTCCCCCTGCTAGTACAAGATCCCTATTTAATAATATCCAATAGTGCCCACACGTAAATGGGAGGAGTAATTCCCCCTGTTCAAATGTCTTGATTTAGATTTAAAAATTTGTATATTTACTGCTTTTAGTTTTTAATATTGTCTTTTAATCCTTTAAACGGTCCTTCTTAAGGAGAAAGTCCACGTAAACATTTTTTAAAATAAAACAGAGGTTTAAACAGAGATTGCATGCATTCAGGATAACAGTACATAAACTCTGCCTATACAATCTGTACCCTCTTCAGAGTTCTGTAACATGGCCCTTGAGGCGAGTGCACAGATATGAACTTCTTCTGTCCCTCCCTATCAATATGTTCTTATCCCAAGATGACTTATGGAAACAGGGATATAGCTCTTCTGACTATATTGCTGGCATACCAGCCCTCAATATTTTGGCCATGTGGTTGTAAAACAGTAAAGCTTTACAAGTGATCTGCATGATAGGCCCAAGCCAAGCTTACATCCGCAAAGCACTGGTCATCTTTTATCTTTAGTGTTTGTCCTGGACTGCAAAAAGAGGGTGTTGACATATTTATTTATTTATTTATTTATTTATTTATTTATTTATTTATTTATTTAGCCCTTTTCCTTAAAAGGACTCAAGGTGGTTTACAGCATTAAAAAGACAGTACCAGATTTAAAAACTTTACACAGTAAATATACAAATATTTTAAAAAGAATGAAACAAGCATTATATTTTAAAAAGTACATGAAATCAATATTAAAAATATTTAAAAGCACCAGAGCACAACAGCCCATTTGGAGAGAAAAAACCCACCATCTCAGACCACCAATCACTAAGGAAAACCTTTCCTGAACAGAAATGTCTTTGACTGCCTGCAGAAGGACAGCAAATATGGGGCCAGTCTAGTTTCCCATGGGAGAGAGTTCCAGTGTCTGGGAACAGCGACAGAGAAGAGGGCGGTGGGACTGAGAGAAAGGCCTCTCCTGATAATCTGAATGCACCCGCAGGCTCATAGAGGAAGATGTGATCTTTTAGAAAGCTTGGAGACCCAAACTGATTCTGCTAGATTATTTGGTCAGACAAATTCAGTTGAATGAATGGATGGATAGATAGATAGATAGATAGATAGATAGATAGATAGATAGATAGATAGATAGATAGATAGATAGATAGATAGATGCCCACACTTTTAGTCCTCCATGCTGCTTGTAGAATCCCCTTTTATCCCGGCTGCAAACATATTGTAAAGGCAATTTTAGTTCCAGTAGGACTACCATACCTTCAAGACTATGCAACCACTTTATTTTTCTTTCAGCTGCCCATTTGTCTGCATTATCTGGAATTCATAGTAGAAAAAAAAACAAATGGGAGAGAGGCATGTGAAGGTCTGTTTGTTCTCATCCAGGTTTTTTGTTTTCGTTCCTCTCTATTTCACATGACTGAATATTCATATATAAAGAATCTTTCTTAAGAGCAGCAGTTCTTCCCTTTGGAACAGAAAGCAACATCTGTTTCCTTGGAGAATCCAGGATAAGAGCACAGACCTAGCAGATTAACGGCCAAGTTCAGGTTTTGGTAGCGAGAGCCTTTCCTCCTCCCCCCCCCCCGAATGTTTGTTTTGTTTTGTTTTGCTTTGCTTTGCTTCCTGAATACATCTTGGCTTTTTTTTTTATTGTCAAAGGCATCTAACCATTATCCTCCTTGTTTGAGGGCGAAGGGAGAGAGTTAATGTTTGTATGCCACATTAAACAAGATGAGAAGATGCACCTGCATCACAGAGTTCCTGCCTTGTTCATGAATGCATTGTCTGCCTTTGCAAACTAAATACGTTTAATCAAATATTTAAGTTTTTATTCAAATGGCAAAAGAAACAGACAGCCAATTGTTTTTCTGCATGGTCTTGTCAGGCACCCTTCTTTGCATCTCAAGAAAAATAGCCTTGTTCGGCCTCGGGGGATATTTGCATAGAGAATACTGAAACACAACAGTAAATTGTGGGTTTGGTTTAGTTTGGTTTTCTTGTTGGAAAGAGGGCATTAAGATTGTCTTTCCAGGTGAAGATACTTTGTTTTGATAGCCCTTTTTCACTCCCCCACCCCTTTCGGAAAGATTCACAAAACTTTTCAAGTTCAACAGACAATCCCGGGCCAGACTAGGGCTGTTGGAGGGTGCAACAGGATCAAAACTGTGTTTTGAGCAGAGTTTTTTTTTCTGCCTGTCCAAAAGGAGATGACTAGCGAAAAATGCAAGCCTATTATGGGGCCTGTCTGAGATCTTTTGGATGAAATCAAGGGGAGCCTGAACTCAGCACGGTGGCACGTTGTGTATCCAAATAAACACTGCAAAATGCAATTGCTATGAGTTTGGAGGTTTCTTAAAAGAAAAAAACACACAGGTACCTCGAAAGAGCCAGCCTGCATGGTCTTGGGTGAACTGCACAGTCCAAAAAGGCCCCCCCCGGGGGGGAGAAAGGAGTGGCAAACTACTTCTGAGTACTCTTAGGAAACCCTGAAATGGGTTGCCAATAAGTCTCAGAACTGACTTGATGATGTGCAATTATTATTGTTCCGCCTTCGGTCTTCGTCCATGTGCCAGTACACACAAGCACATAGGCGCATGCATACGGTCATTCAGTTCTGACAGGTAGCCAGATCTATGGAACAACAACAACAACAACAACAACAACAAACAACAACAACCCATCAGAGGGTTTCAAAAAGGAAGGGATAAAAATAAATATTCTTCATATAAGTATTCTACTGCCTAACGCCTAACCCTAAATAGTTCCCACTGGGGTGGATCATCTATACTGACTGCCTAAATAGCAAGGAAAAAAAGTGAGCTGGAAAATACACATCTTATATGTTTGTCTCCTTCTTCACCATCTGCCTGCTTCCTGTTCCTTACATCTCTCTCTCTCTCTCTCTCTCTCTCTCTCTCTCTCTCTCTCTCTTTGCTGCTGCTGTTGTTTTAAGCAGGCTGCGTTAGGCTTTGTAAATAGATAACACTCAGATTCTCAAGTTGTTTGAACACTATTTTAGGTTCAGCTGTAGTACACAGTTTCTCTGATCTTTTATGTTCCTGAGCAGATGTCTTTCATTAATTTATGGATTTATCATCTTTTCTTTTCTTTTGCCTCTCTCCCCGTTTTTTTTTTTTTTTTACACCTGGCAGCTGGTTCAGGTTTCAGGAGTTATTGTCTATTTTGCATTACACATAGAATTGAATGTCATCTGTCTTGACAAAGCTATGCCGAAGACTATGCCCAGGCGGGACGCATCAGCTGTTGGGCCAGAGACGGTTTGCGTTCTGTTTGCCTTCTTGTCCGTTCCCCCCCCACACACGCACACCCTACCCTACCCCTTCACTCCCCTTCCCAGCTCTTCCTCACTCCTCACTCCTCACGCCACCCCCACCCCCACCCCTTTTTACCTCCTTAATATTTATTTGTGCTCATTTTCTTTCGTGGCCTTGAATGGAGCTTAGCTCGTGTTCGGTACAGCTGTATGTTTACTGAATCTCTTCCATTATGACTCATTGTGCGCGTGGAAAGTATCCTGGAAACAGGCAGTGCTTTCTTAGAAGAACGGCTGCTTTTCAGCCCAAGCACTTAAAAAGAAAATTAACCAATTGGTCAGCTCAGTTTTAGTGTTGTTGTTTTTTTGCTTTTGTTTTTTAAAAAAGGGGGGGGAGAGTAATCTCATTCAGCCCTTAAATGTTCTTGTTATCTATTTTTAATAGTTGCTAGTAGGGATGCTTTTCAGAGCAATAATTTCATATTTGAGACAAGGCATGTTGGGGGAAGAATGTTACATGTGCCTTAACAATTGCAGGAAGGTTTTAGGAAACAAAACACCGAGACGTTTTTGAGGATCTAAATTTGAAATTATCGCTCAATTCCTATTTGGTGGAGCACAACCTGTTTGTGTTGTTACAACTAATTGCTGGGGCAGTGTTTGTTGCATTTTTCAAGTCCGTAATGCTTATAACTGATGGGCAGTGCTTAGTCTGTGTCCATCCTTCCATATTATTTGATGTTATTTTATTTTATTTTTTATTTTATTTATTTAAACTATAAATTATAAAATTACAATACAAAACATAAAACAACAATATACAGTGAAGGGGAAAACACTGAACAAAACTCAGTCAAATAGGACAAAAACAAAAAAAACCCAAAAAACCCATGCAACCCCCTCCCCATTTGTGACAAAATTACAACTCTTATGGTATTGACCAGCCCATTGAAATACATTGAATCTTCTCTGACCGTTTACCTTTTTGAAATACATATACCAACAGTTTATCCCATGTTCCATTGAAATCATTAGACTTTCTCAAGCCTTTCCTAATTTTAATTTCACAAGTCAATTTATGATTAATAGCCAGATTCCATAAATCCTTGTACCATTCTTCCAATGTTATCTGGTTGTTGAATTTCCAATAATTGGCAAAAATCAACCTTGCTATCATTATTATTATTATAATTACCAATTCCACATCCTCTTTCTTCAATTGTATATCCATAACCATATTTAACAAAACCAATTGTGGGAACATTTGAGTGTTTTCCCCTAATACTTCTTGTATTTCATTAAAAACTAAAGTCAATTCCATTTTCCTTATCTTACACTCCCACCATTTGTGTAAATATGTCCCTTTTTCTTTTTTTACATCTCCAGCATATTGGAGATATTTCTTTATTTATTATATTTAACTTCACAGGTGTTACATACCATCTCCAATATACTTTACAACAATTTTCTTTTACTCTCACTGACATATTTTTCACTATTCTTTTATTCCGCATTTCCCCCCATGCTTCCTCTTTTATTTCTTTTATTAATATTTTCTTACTATATGTCTTTTAGCTTGTTTTTATATTCCTGAATTAATAACTTCTATATCTCACTTATTATACCTTTTCTCTGTTCTTTATTCTCTATCTTATTTCTTCTATCTATAATTTCTTCAAACCTAGTCAATTTTCTACAATCTCCTACTTGTATGTCATTGTTTTATTTTAACGTGTTGTTGTTGGGTTTTGCCCTGTTTTCTATTGTGAACCACCCAGAGCACGCTTGCTTTCCCAGATGGGCGATATAGAAATCAAATAAATAAATAAATTTAAAGAGAATGTGTTAGGCTTCTAAGTTCAGAAAACTAAGTACCTGAGGTTGCTCAGCAAAGATGGCAATGCAATTGCATAAACCATCATGGACGGGTGTTGTGTGGCTAAAACAGGAGGAGAGTCTCAAAGTTCTTATTGAGCTCATTGGAGGAGGCTTAAAATTCAGGACAGAATTGGAAGATAAAGTGTAGTAGACATGGTTTCGCAAGGAGATCTCTTGGCCGTGCTTCTTCTTCAGGTGCCATGTCCTCACAGAACGTTGGTGATCAGTAGCAGAATCTTTTTTTTAAAAAAAATCTAAAACTACTCTGAATAGAGAAGCTGTGCCCACTCTGAACTAATGATTTAAATACTTAAGCCAGAATGTTGGTCTATGCCCCGGGCCATGCTTTCCATCTATTTTGCCTTGAAGGATAGATAACTTGCAGCAGATGGTATTTGTTACTACGCATTGTGTGACCAAAATATTGCAATTTTCTTCTCTTTACGGTATTGAGAATTTCTAGATTTTTATTAATGCGCTATAATATGGTCACCTTAGTGACTCTGGCTGTCCAAGGTGTCTTCGGAATTGGTCTGTACATCCACAGTGCTTACTAAAAGGGCTTGCTAAAAGTGCTTACTAAAACAAATGAAAGCTGTACAAGACTGTGTGTGTGTGTGTGTGTGTGTGTGTGTGTGTGTGTGTGTGTGTGTGTGTGTGTGTGTGTGTGTGTGTGTGTGTGTGTGTGTTTATTTATATAGCTTGTATGCCGCCCACTACCCAAAGGTCTCTGGGTGGCTCACAATCAAAATAGACAATTAAAACATCAAAATTACAGTAAAATTAGAACAATAAAAACATGTAAATACAATAAATACAATACATTAAAAACACAACACTAAAATTGCCATCAGGACCCACAATCATTAGTTAAAAAACTTCTGGAACAGGAAGGTTTTTACCTGGCGCCGGAATGTCATCAACATTGGTGCCAGGCGGGTCTCACGGGATGGCATTCCATAGTCTGGGGGCAGTTGCTGAAAAAGTCCTATACCTGCAAGCCATCCCTTTCACTTCCTTCATATATATATGAATGATTGCATGGACCTGCCTGGTTCAATGGATCCTTCACAACACACAACACAAGTTACTAAGATATTGTGCCCAGTTTTGAAGGTTAACTGCTTCACTCAGGATTTTCTTTCAAAGGCTTTTTAAGAGGGTACCCTGTAAATAGGATTCCTACCACGAAGCAGCACAAATTATATAAGAAATGATATTCCTACCAGTGAAGTTTCAACTTGTCTGAAAAACATTGTACAGTACTGCTGTGTAGTAGGTGACAGCTTTGCTTCAATTACTTCACTTATGCGTTTTGACAGATGGCAGTGTGGAGTACAATGCTCTTTTAAACTTCTCTATCATTCTAATGGAGGCTACTAGAGGTTCTTTAAACTCTTCTCTTGGCACAAGAAGTATGTCAGTCATAAATTATCTTCTTTGTTGTAATCATTAAGCATCTAAAACAAAAATGCAAGTTCAGCTGAGCAGTTCGGAGGCCGCTTAGAGAAATTAAGGGCATTAATCCATATCATTTTCTGCATCCGTTTAAAATAATGATTTAAAAATGAAATCATTTTTAACACCTCATGTTGTTTTTTTTAAATAGACCTTGCCCTCATTTTCTCTTCTCTCCATCAAGCCCTGAATACATATCAAAACTCCTGTTTAGTACAAGACCTCTGTTATCCAAAAGAAACATCATCCGGCATAGTAGTAAACAAATTGTGTCTCTTACAGCACTTGGCAGGTCAAGCTGCATGATCGATCAGTCTGTTTCTTTTCATATTTATTTTTATACGGCACACAGTTATTTATACACAGAAATTTAATAGAATATGCTATTTTAAACACCCTGGTCCGCACCCTCCCCCGGTCATGCTGTAAGACAAGGGTGCTTCAGTTTCTGGGTTACTTTCAATTTGTTTGACCTTCCTCCACCATGATGTGTGTTATTTAATAAGTGACATTTGGGTGTGTGTACATGTGTGTGTGTGCGCGCGCATGTGTGTGTGTGTTTGTTGTCTGTCTTTAAAGGAAACAGCCCTTAAAGAAGCTACCAGGAGCTCTCTTAATTGACCTTGTGGGGGCCACATTGATTTTTGTCATGTGCCTCTTCATTTCTGATAAATTATAAAGCCATTAATTTGCAGAGGAAATGGCAGGGCCAGGCTGCTGCACAGATGTGACCAAAAACTGCCCTAGCTAACAGTACACAAAAGGGTGCCAAGAAATCAGGGGAAATTGGGGGTGGGGGCAGAAGTGTGCCTAGATTGCTATGGTTTGCTATGCATTCCCTTGGGAATTCTTGCCTTCTTTCTGTTTACAGATCTGAAGGATAATGATACTTACAGGATAAATAGGTATTCTTACGGGGTGATCACCCCCTTGTTGGCATGACTAACCCCAAATACATGTTTGGATTTGGAAAGAGTATATTTTATAAGGCAATGGTTTGTGTGTGTGTGTGTGTGTGTGTGTGTGTGTGTGTGTGTGTGTGTGTGTGTGTGTGTGTTTATATATAGAGAGAGGTTTTTAAACCAGTTAATTGGGAATTTGGAGTCACTGATTACACCCATAAACACACATGTTTTAAAGATAAAGATGAAGGTCAAGATGCCATGAAACTAAATTCTAGTTGTAGTTGTAGCAGAAGTCCATCTACGACGGCTGTAGTGCTGAAAGAAAGAAGAAAGCATACTGCCACAAGGAAAAGTAGGATGATAATAACAATAATAAACTTTATTTTTATACCACCTTTCTCCCCAAAGGATGGGTGAGGAATTTTATCTATGAGCACATGTGCCTGATGTATTTGTTCCCTTTGCAACAGGTCAAGGCACATGCTGTGTGCAGATCTGCCACTTACAAAAGTGCTGCCATCAACTCACAACAGCAACTGCAACAGGCCCAATGATGTGCATATTTACTTAGATGGGAGTTGGGCTATGTTCAGTGGGCATGTTGTTCCCTAAAAAGGATTGCAACCCACATTCTCTACATGTGGCTTGACATCTCCCATTCCCTCCCCTTCCTGTATAAGTGGAGTTCTAGATAGTGGCATGTTGAACACTAAATGTATTGGTCAACCATAGACATTCTTCTTCCAACAGGTTTTGGTTAGCCCCGGTTGTTGATCACGGTGTTCTCAACGAGCACGTTTCCTTAACTAAGATTTAATCCTACATGCAGGAAGGTTTGTCGCCTAACCACTTGAAGAAGGCCAAGCTCATGTTCTTTTATACCCGTTACCCAAGTTCCAATATGCTGAAAACGTACTTCTCAGATGTGAAGGTAGGAAAAAAAATCCCTTTTATTTTCTTTCTCTCCTGTGGTCTTGACTGCATGCTTGAACCTTCCGGATATTTATTGTTTTTAATTTGATTTCGCTCGTAATATACCTCTGCAAAGTCTTCATAACTTTTTGTGTGTGCAATGAAGTTATACTAAGATATTGTGTGTGTGTGTGTGTGTTTTAATCGTGCTTTTTCTCTTTTTTGTTCTTATCTCCCCCTGCTTCTTTCCAATGTGATTATATATTTTTAATTTTTAAAAAAACAGAGCTATTAATTTATATTTAAAAAACAATTGGATGGAACAGTTTTGCATCTGTAAACGTTCTGCTATTGGTATTAGCGTACTATTTGAGAGCATTTGGGGGACGGGCGGGTGTATAATTGTTCCATTGCAGGCATGTTCCTCATATTCCACTTACGTTGGCACCCACTTTAGAGAGACCCCATTCTGTTTCTATCCCCCTCCCTGGGGGGGGGGGGGGAAACGGAAAAAAATGAGACATTGAAATTCCCCATGCAGTATCTGCTTAAAAACAAAAGTGATGATTGTCTCTTATTTACAACTTAATTTGTTGTTGATGCAGAGTACACTGAACATAAGGAGGATGAATAAACTGACAGATTCAGGCCACATTATTCAAATGAGGATATGATAGCTGTCGAGGTACAGCTGCATCCTTCCTTCATTCTACAGAATATTAGGACCTCCTAATTTTTTCTCTCTGAAGTTATTGTTCCTTCCCATCAGCTTGATTTTTGTGCCTTAATCATTGAAGTTTTTTAATTTTTTATTTTAAAAAAAATAACAGCCCAAACCTAGTTTGAGTTCCAATTATTCTAATGACATACATGGTATCATTTTGTAATCCTTTTAAAGTAAACATTGCATTAGTTCAAACATGCTGGCTTAAAATTCATTCCAGCACTGTCATTTCCTCTACACACCAATCTTCATACAACTTTTAATTTCCATCCCATGAACCTTATGTGCCTGACTTTTATATCTTTGGGTTAAATTCTTTCTTTCTTTCTTTCTTTCTTTCTTTCTTTCTTTCTTTCTTTCTTTCTTTCTTTCTTTCTTTCTTTCTTTCTTTCTTTCTTTCTTTCTTTCTTTCTTTCTTTCTTTCTAACTTTTTTTTACCCAATATGGTTTTTCTTCTTCTTGCACTTTGTATCCCATGTATTTCACAATGCATGGTCAGCTGTCAAAACAAAATTATACCCTTTCATTTTTTTTTATCACACAACAAAAGCATTCTCCCTTCTTTGATTTTATATGTTTTATAAATGTTTTGCTCTTGATTCATTTGACTTAATATTTTCCATTTCATGCTTAGCTGTTTTTAGTTTTCATGGTCTATGCCTTACATATCTGCCCAAGTCACAAGAAGTTTGGGGAAATTCTAGGAGGTTGTGGTATTAGAAAGCTGAGCAAGGCAATAGCACTACAAGAGGGGGTCCATAATGCCCTAAACAGTGGTTTTCAACCTGTGGGTCCCCAGATGTTCCTGGACTGCAATTCCCAGAAACCCGTTCCAGCACAGCGAGTAGTAGAGACTTCTGGGAGTTGCAGGACAGGAACATCCTGGGGACCAACAGGTTGAGAACCACTGCTCTAGCAGAAGCTCATCAAGTCTCCAAACATCTGTTGTCAGCAGAACTGAGGAAAGGTATTTTGAGGGCTACAATCCCCAGAACCCTCAAGGCACCACGGCCACCTGTGCTGAGGAATTCTGGGAGTAGTAGTCCAAGAAGTACCATTCACAAATTCTGATCCTCGGCTATGGATTATGCAGTGGGCCAAGGAAAAACAGTGCTTTTAGAGGAGTGCTACCTGCAATGCAACAATGTAATGGAACTGCAATGGGGACTTTGGAGGTATTGGTACAATTTGATCACTCTGTGGCTCGAGATAATGCCTTTTTTGCTGTCCCTTTTCTCGAGTGGATGCTAATGCAAGGAGATGTACGGGAGAAGGGGGGTACTCTCTAGCATTTGGTGCCTGTTGTCTTTTTTTCAGCATGTGACAAACTGAACACTGGTCTTCTTGCGATGTTGCCAAAGTTGCTATGAAATATTTTGATGTTATGCCACCTTATGTTTATATAGCATCATTCATCCAGAAGAAGCCCAAAGTGCTTTACAAACAGCCAATATAGGGATCATTCACCCACCACTGAAAGGCAGCCACTCCCATGGTGGAAGGCCACAGCCATTCGGGGTCAACAACATCACACACCAGTAGATGTAAATATT
>CM074733.1:54855099-54880099 GCA_037367245.1 Phrynocephalus guinanensis
TGATGTTTTTGTACCATCTGACTCAATCCCTTGTACGATTTTATTCCTCACATGTAAAAGCTTTTTGCAGATAAGCTCTGTGAGGCCGGGATAGAGACAAGGATGTAAGAATGTTATGAAATGGGGAAAGAGGGAGGAAGAAGAAACTGTGCATAATCTAATCCATCTTACTTTTTAAAAATATGTTTCAACAGTTCAACAGATGCATTACCTCTCAGCTCATCAAGTGGTTTAGCAATTTCCGTGAGTTCTACTACATCCAGATGGAAAAGTATGCGCGTCAAGCCATCAATGATGGGGTGACCAGTACTGAAGAACTATCTATAACCAGAGACTGTGAGCTGTACAGAGCCCTCAACATGCACTACAATAAAGCAAATGACTTTGAGGTACGAGTTCTTTCTGTCCTCTCCCCTCCCCATCCATGTGCAAAACTGGATATATATATGTACTGTATATATATATACAGTACATAAGTGCATTTTTACTTCTCAGCAACCTATTGATCTGATATGGTTTACATTGTGATGGATACTAATGCACCTTGTTATATAATTCCCAAACCCAAATCTAGTTGGTAAGCCATGGGAATAAGATTTGCTAATTATGACTGTGTACAGATCTCTGACTCTGTTTTGGACTCAATTTGGCAACGGGGATGCAGGCCTGAATTGGATCAAACAATTCAGATTGAAATTTGAAAATCTAAAGTCTTCTTTGCTTCTGCTTTCTCACCACTTCCCCCTTTTCTCCTTTGTAATTATTCATTAAATTTGAAGATGTGCCTGTTAGTCACCTCAGAGAGGGCCAGTGTTGACACAAAACATGCCCAAGATGAGGGATTTTTAAAGATGTGCTTGGCATTTTAGAAGTTTTCCTTATAAGGGGCCATAACGTCTTTGTTTTGTCAAAGAAGGAAATGAAATTTGATGACACTGTTGCCCTTTCTGAATGGATAAAGCCAAAGAAGCCTCATACATATCAGATCTAGGGCAGGCATGTCCAAACTTTGGCCCTCCAGATGTTTTGGACCACAACTCCCACAGTCCTTTGTCATTGGCAATCTAAGCTTGGAATTCTGGGAGTTGTGGTCCAAAACATCAGGAGGGCCGAAGTTTGGACATGCCTGATCTAGGGGTTGTTTGTGCTGCCCATCTTTATCATCTACTTTACTAGCTTTAAAGTTTGCTGAGATTTTTGTCTGAGCTTTTTATAAAGTCTGAGATTTTTGAGGGGTGCTTATAAAGACTTATTCTTAAAGGAAGCAACACAAATTGCAATCAAGACCAAGCAACAGCATCCCCCCCCCCCCAAAAAAAAACCCTGGCAATAAAATGTGTGGGAGGGGAAAAGGGGTTAGGAAAATGCCACTGCTTTGAAAAAGTGGTGCTAAAATAATTTTGGAGCCAACAGGCAGGATCACTCAAGTATGCAAAAGATATCAAGGGCACAGAAGGACTGAAGGAAAGATTGAAGGCTCGATGCCTACAGGATGAAGGAAGGTGAAACTCAAGATACAATAAACCCTAACAAAATCCTCTCAAAGTCTGTGACCATGTTCAGCCCATTCTGGAAGCCTGGGAGGTGGCAGGGAACACCTCGAAGAATAAGTGTTACTACCTAATTCATTAAGACTGCTACATAGTAAATAGATTGCACTACTCAGCTTTTTAAAAATATAAATTATCTAGAAAGGCAAAAGGGAAGGTTAGGTTCAGCTATTCAGACTAACAAGACAAAGGCTTTGGAGGTTATGCCTTGGACAACAGAGACTCAGATTAATCAAGGCAGTCAACAGGCACTGGGGCAACTCCCTTGCACTTTTTCAGCAGCAACTAAACAGCTAATGAAAAGCAATGAATGAGTGGCAGGATATAACTTAATATAATGTGACATCGTGCGGCACCTCTTTCCAAATATTTGGAAAACACTGCCCCATCTTTTTTTGTTCATTTGCTTAGTACCTGACTTGATGTTAAGTTCACCTTGATCTCGAGGGGACTCATTTGGTTTGGGCTTTGGCTGAATTATTTACCCAGCCCTACTACTGAAATTGCTTCCCTGGAGAGAGTTCTGGGTGTGCTTTTCCTGCTCTTTATTTTATTTATTAAGCTGAAAAAAATATGGGCCCCCTTCAAGGAGAGGAGGGGTACAACCAAAAGAAAAAGTGGGTGCTATCCCACTCCACTGACATCAGCGGGGCCCTGCCCTTCCTAGTATCTCTGGTTTAAACCTCGTGGATTGGCAGCTTTGATTGAAACGATTCCTTCCAGGCCAGTAATCACCTAGTGTGAGCCAGCCCCTGAGGCAGCAGCTCCGCCAGCTATTGTTGCCAACCTGCTGACCTCCTGTAAGCCCACAGTAGCAAATTCCTCAATGCTGATGGTAGCGTTTTGCTTTGTCCCCCTAGTCAGAGGCAGAAATGAATTAAGAGAGACTTCTGGGTGTTGTCAATCTATGCCGTGGAAGTCTTGTGGCCGCATGTTGCTATTATCTGCACAGAGGAAGATTCAAGAGTGCTTGCGGTATAGGCCGTGCAATGGGATGGTTAGAAGTTCTCTAGTTGTTTCCTAATGCGAGTTAATACTCTGTGCTCTATACAGAGCGTGGAAGGAACTAGCGTTGGGCACACAGCTTGGACGTAGCGCGTTATAAATAGCCGGTGGCTTCTTAGCACTCACAGTAACAAATGTTTAATTGTGTCATATTACAATTGATAGTTTTGCTCCTTGTGGGATATCCCAGTAATACTGTAGGTACTTTTACAATTATAGGCATGGCACAACTAAACAATGCAGAAGAAGTCTCACATGGTTCAAGTGCTTTGTGGGGGGTTCTGAGGTGATATGGAGAGGCTGGATGGAGGTGGATGGGGGGAGAATGCATTTTGCAATCAGTGAGATAGACAATATTTTTACATTTTTTGTAATAACTAAAAGCAACCATTCTAGTTATATTTAAAAAGAGGAAACTATCTTGCTGAAATTGCAACTCTTATGGTAACAGACACTTTTTGGTTCTAGTCATAGTTAAATACTCTTTAAAACAAGCATTCTAATTTCTTCCATATGAGTCACTTCTGTTGTGATTTCCATTTCAATTTGTTCTCTAAGCAAATCATGAAAATAGGCAGAGAAGGTTATAGTTCAGATTTTATTTACACCCCCTTTCATTTACAGAGGCTCATTATTATTATTATTATTATTATTATTATTATTATTATTATTATTATTATTATTATTATTATTATTATTATTATTATTATTATTATTGTTGTTGTTGTTGTTGTTATTATTATTAAACGATGATGATGATGATGATGATGATGATGATGATGATGATGATGATGATGATGATGATGATGATGATGACGACATTTTGGTTAAAATGTGTATGCTATAGAATACCAGTCAATGTTTTTTATTTACTGTAGCTGGTATTTTTTCATCATCATCATCATCATCATCTGAGAACTACAGAGCTGGAAGGGACCCTATAGATCAGGGCTGGCGAGTCTTCGGAACTTCAGCTGTGTTAGACCACACCCCCACAGTTCTTTGTCATTGGCAATACAGGCTTGGAATTTTGGAAGTTGTGGTCCAAAATATCTGGAATCCCGAAGGTTTGCCACCACTGCTAATCAAGTCCAGCCCCTGTCAAGGAGGTACAACTCCCAACCTCTGGCTCAGCAGCCAGATACCTAAACTGTTGAGTAGAGATGGGCACGACTAGGGAAAATGACGTTTTCGAGTTGTCGTGTGTCGGAGGCAGTCCGTTTCGGCTCGTTTCCATTTTTCGCGAAATTTCGCAAAAATTAGTCGGTTCGTTTTTTCGTTTTTTCGTTGTCGTTAGTACTGGTTTGGGGGGGTAGCGGGCTCCTGGAGGGAGCTGCAGGAGTCAGCCAGAGCCACAAGTGACGGACTGGCAGACTCTTTGCACCCACTGTGTCTCACGTACTTGCATGTAGTGCAATGCAAGTAGATCTGGCTTAGGGTTAAGACGGGTTAGCGCAAGGGCTAGGGTTAGGCTAGTTACGGGTGAGGTTAGGGTGAGTATTGGGGTGCACCTCTGGGTGCCTCTCTGACCCACTTAGAAGGACAGTGTACTGGCGTATGGGTTAGGCTTAGGGTTCGGGTTTGGGCTACGATTAGTGGGCTGTTTATGCCCAATTGGCACATCCCAGAAGTCTCTGTGGTCAACCTGGCCAAGTGGCCATGCGATTGGTGGAAAATTTGCATGGTCTACTCCCATCATTGCAAATGTGCAGGTGTAAAAAAATAAAATAAAATAAAATAAAATAAAATAAAATCAACGGAGACTTTTTTTTTGCAAGAAAAACCCACTGCTGCTACTGTAAAAATTCAAGCATTTAAAATAGCTAATTTTCGCATGTTTCTGTGGTGCTTTGGTGGGGTTTTGGGCAACGATTTCAAAAAAAATATTGCGGTCGCCATTTTGGATCCCCCGCACTGCATGGCAAATGGATGCGCCCTCCCAGCCTGGTACAGTCAGCAAAACCTGGCCATGCGATTGGTGGAATGGCTCCAAAACTTTGCATGGTCCACTCCCATGGGCGAGCCCATCATTGCGAATGCGCAGGTGTAAAAAAATAAAATAAAATAAAATAAAATCAACGGAGACTTTTTTTTGCAAGAAAAACCCACTGCTGCTACTGTAAAAATTCAAGCATTTAAAATAGTTAATTTTTGCATGTTTCTGTGGTGCTTTGGTGGGGTTTTGGGCAACGATTTCAAAAAAAAAATTGCGGTCGCCATTTTGGATCCCCCGCACTGCATGGCAAATGGATGCGCCCTCCCGGCCTGGTACCAGCAGCGCAGCAGTAGCAATAGCCAAGGAGAGGGGGGCGGGGAACCCCCCCCCAAAAAAAATAAAGCACCCTTCTGGCCTGGTAGGTGCCCTCAGACAGTTTTCGCCTACTTTTAGGGCCGGGAATCGGTTTTTTTTTAACTTTTAAAAACTTTTTTTCTGTGCCGCTTGGCATTGCGCGATCGCCGCGATGCAAGTAACGAGCACGACAAATCAGACCAAATTGTTCGTTCGTCGGTTCGAGCTCGAATTCTGGCGGAGTAATTCCCGTTACCGTTTCCGTAGAGTAACAGATACGAGTAACGGAAACGGAAACGGGAATACTGCTAAGTCGTGCCCATCTCTACTGTTGAGCTATCCAGCAGTTCACAAAGTCTGCTGCAAAAACAGAACACTTGTGATCACCATCATTTACGCTGGAGATTACAACTGATGGAAGCTGTAATTTAATTACATTTGGAGGGAAGTCTATTGGTTTGCACGATAAAAGTCCGACTGGGAGGCATCCATTTCTCTCTCTCTGGCTCTGTCTTTCTGCCACTACATTCTCCTCATTTAGCAAGTCCACAGAGAGGAAAGGTTTCTCTTGGTCAGATATCTGAAGAGGACATCTCCTCAGAGCATCTGAAATCAATCTATGGCAGTGGTTCACCACCTTGGGTAACCCTGCTGTTCTTGGACTGCAATTTCCAAAAGCCTTCACCACCCAGGTCTTCTGGGCTAAGGTAACACCTGGGTTACCTAAGGAAGTGGCATCCAAACTTTGGCCCTCCAGATGTTTTGGACCACAACTCCTACAGTGCTTTGTCATTGGCAATACACACTTGGAATTCTGGGAGTTGTGGTCCAAAACATCTGGAGGGCCAGAGTTTGGACACTCTTGACCTAAGGTTTGGAACCACTGGTCTTACAGGTGCATATTGCCTGCTCCTCCTTTAGCAGAAGACAATACATAGTTTTGCAACACAAGTATACTTTCAAAAATCATTTCCATGTGGTAGTAAGATTAATATACACACAAATACTGCAGAACTGTCCAGTGGAGCAGCCATGTTTGTAATCTGTTGCAGCAAGACCAGTGGCTATTTTGGCAGTTCAGAAGTGATATGTCTTATCTATCTTAAACTTTTATGACCTGCTATTCAAATACTGTCACGAAAGCCTGTGTCAAATTAAACCTGTTAATCCTTAAAATGCTGCAAGACTCCAGACAGATGTTTATGTAATGTTTTCCATGACTTACTGCAGCTAATTATGACTAACTAATAAGGTGTTGGGGTATGCCTCAGTTGTGTACCTGATCACGCATCTAACTGCACAGCTGACATGTTCTCTAGCACCTTGTCAGTTAGCAGCGATTAGCCATGAAGTGCTTATGCAATTCAAGTCTCTTTGGTGTTTTTGCTAGAAATTTAATACAGTATTGGAATTCCTACTTTTTGCTTTTGGTCTGTCTGCCTGAAAACTGTGTTTTAGACATGGAACAAAATATCCTGGTCCTTGGTAGATTCACCCCCAATATTGCAGTATAATAGTTAAGATATCTTCCTCTGGACAAATCTGGATTTGATAGGGATTCATCATGTCTCCCATCCTTCAGATGGATAATTTTGTGTAATACACAGGAAGAATCCTTCTGATATGAGTTTGAGTTATTTCCCATAACCTGATCTTCATCCTGGAAGGCAGTTTTGAAGGCTCCCTGTCTGCAGCTTCACACTGTCGGCTGAAAATGTGGACTTGATCAGCTTATTAATGTATATCATTTAATCCATGAATAGCTACTATTGCCTGGATCAGCATCCAGACCAGGGGACTCACAGGAGAGAGAGCCGGGGGGGGGGGAGCTGAATACTGTGGTGTTGAAATTAGATCTGAAGTCCTTGAGCAAATAAAGCATTTTCCATTGTTGGCGTCCTCCGAGTTCCACCCCTTCATAACTGCTGATCTTTGAATATCACTGAAGCATGATATACTTCTTAAATTATTCAAATGGATTTTCCTACACCTTTTTTTCTGCTTCCTCTGACAGAAATAACACTTGCAACGTATTTTTAAAGGAAATACTGAAGAAAGGGGTGATAGTGGAGGACCTCAAGAATCCACACTAGTCGGTTTAAAGCCTGGAAACCTGTTTTAACCGAGGGTTTCCATATACACCAGTCAGAAAGGCTCTTTCGTTAAAGTCCAGGAAGGGTCCCTACTGACTGAGGTTTTGCTTCAGATATACATGGATGCCTTTGGCCCAGCATGCAAAACTGTTCTCGCTGACTTTGTCACTGTACCTTGGAACACCAACATCTGTTAACACACTCAAATACGATACTTAACAAGCTCCATGCTTTCTCACTTCAGCTTTGCCTCTGTAGCCTCAGGCATATAGCCAGAGGTAGATAAAACCTCTCAGAGAAGGAGACAGTGGTTTAATGGGTGGTTTCTCTGTGTGAGGTGTGTACCAGTATGTTTCCATATTGCTGTTCTCTAATTTTACGTCTAATTGACACAGTGTACAATGTCAGTATAGCTGTGCAATAAAAAACAAGGTGTGAGGAGGGGAGAGCCTTTAATGTAAGGAAAGATTTGTTTGTCCCACCTTTCCTCTCCTCTGTTCTGATAAAGGAAAGATACATGCATTGTGATAAGGGACATTTACATTTGTAAATCCTTCCCTTGCATATTATTGTTCATCGGCAGTGGTTAAGGTGAAGTCTGCCTTTTTTCCCTTTTGGTCTTCGGCAAAGACCAGAAGAGATAGAGAAAATTAAAAAGGAACATCATCTGTTTGTGTATTGTGTATTGCCCAGAATCCTAGCGGTCAGTTGTAATTGTTTAAAATAGTTATAATTGCAGCAACAAGTTGCCTCCAGTTTATAAGTTGCCATGTGGAAACTGTGCTGTACCACAGTTGTGGGGAGTCTTGTGATCAGTGATACAAGCTGCAACCCTTTAGCTAGTGTGAATTTGCCACTATGACTCATACAAGTGCATTTTAGCATTATGTTTAGAATGGCTGCTCTGTGCTTCGTATGAAGCATGAAGCACAACTGGGCAGCTGTAGCTAGTCACCTTCCCACTTTGCCCGGACCACTCATTGGGCTCTGTGCACCATTGGGGGTCTTTCCCTGCAGCAATGCACCAATGGTAGCTGGCAATCTGGATGGCTGTTCCCATATCCATGTAGAGTCACTTCCTCCCTCCTCCCTGGCGGAGTGGTCAGCTGCACACAGAGCCAGGAAGAGCCAGTCAGGGTGCTCGTGACATTTGATGTGCTACCACAGGGAAAGGGCCCCAGAAGCACTTGGAGCCTGGTGAGTGGTCCAGGTGGCCAGAAGGAGGGCGATTGGCCACAGTTGGCCAGTGGCCCCTGGTGCTTCTCTTTAATTATGCCTTATACAGTAATACCTTGGATAACGAATGCCCCTGATAACAATTTTTTGGGATAATGAATCGCAATTTCTAGGTATAGGGCTGCCTCAGATAACGAATTTTCCCTATGGGCTGCCTTGGATAACGAATCGCAATTTCGAGGTACAGGTCTGCCTCGGATAATGAATTTTCTCTATGGGCTGCCTCGGATAACAAATTTCCAGCATGCATTGGTAAAAAAGAGTTATCCCAGGCTGCATCACATCTGTACCTTTAAAGTGCGCTTTATAAAGAGTTTTGAGCAAAAAACAGGTGTCTGTGTCATTTTCCTAGGCTGTGGAAAGGATTAATTGGTTTTCCATTCATTCCTATAGGAAACCATGTTTCAGATAACAATTTTTTTCAGATAACAAATTGCCTCAGAGAATGAATTAAATTCATTATCCGAGGCACCACTGTATATAAATAGGATGATTTGAGGCTGCAGCTCTGTACATGGTTACAGACATTTTCTTTTGAACATGCAGAGTTTTGTGCTTGTCCACATGTTAAAAAGTGAGAGAGAGAGAGAGAGAGAGAGAGAGAGAGAAACTTACCTTCATTTACTGAAGATCATGAACATTTTTCCAGGAGACTGGGTAATCCTGCTGATGCAGGAGAAAGTTTTGGAATCTCAGTATACTAAGTCTGGCGTATTCCTTACCTTAGTGCTTAGCATTAGAATTATGATTCGAATGTCAACACTGGCTTCGTTTGTGTATATGGTTTTGGACACGCACACATATTAAAAGAGAAATTTGCTGCAGAGAAAAAAAACAGTGAAAGTGTAAGTTCCTGAACATGTGTCTTTGCTCCTAAGCCCAATACATCTGGGCTATATGTTACTAGATGGGGTGGCTTGTTGATTGTATGGTTAATGTGTGTCTTTTATGTGTGTATTTTAATGTGTCTTTTTTAATGTGTCTTTAATGTGTGTATTTTATGTGTGTCTTTATATTGTGGAGTTCTTCAATTTTGTGAAAGATCTTAGAAAATAACGAAATCCAAAGATGAGATATAAATAAATGATAAGCCAACACACAGTATTGGGGACTAAGGCCTCTGATTGTATTATCCTTCTTATGGTGAACAATGTCACTTGATTGATTCCAAGTGTCTGCAGGTGGTCTGAAGGGCATCTGGCACAAGGGCTTCCCCTGCATCCATGCCAGTGAAAATGTAAGCTTCCCATGCCCAAATAAGTTTAAGGTTCTGTTAAAAGAGTCTTCTAGTCACTTAGGAGAAGAAACTGAGTTTTAGATCAGCACTTCTTAACCTTTGGCCCTATGGACGCTTTGGACTTCAACTCCCAGAAGGCCCAGCAAGCATGGCTGACAGTCAGGGGTCACGTGAGTCGATGTCAAAAATCTCTGGAGGGCCAAAGTCTGAGAACCACTGCTTTAGATAAGGGTTGACTAAATATAGAATGAGAGCTGGTGTAGTATGATGGTTAGAGGGATGGACTAAGACTCAGAAAACCTGGGGGCATATTCCATGCATGGACCTTCACTGAGGAGTAGTGGTAATGGTAAAATCACTCCTTGGATTATCTCACATGTCTTGAAAACTCTGCTGAAGTGCGATATGTCAGCTGTAATGTGACAGTACTATCTGAAATCAAATTGGCATAACTACACTTGTAGAAGTGGACGATGCTATCAGTATGGAGTAATTTTCAGAAATTAAGCACTTCTTACCTCTGTCCCTTTGCTCCCATGGCTCCTATGTAATACATTTCAATGTATGAAAGCCATGGGACCTGCAGGATGGGAGGGAGAAGTATATAATTATTAACAATCATCATTACCAGGATGGTATATGTCAGTAGCAGCATCTGCTGGTAATGAAACACTTTCTCCTTCCATCCTGCAGCTTCCACATCTTCCAAACAATTAAAAGGATTGCCTGCGAGCCATGGGAGCTTGGGTACAGAAGTAGGAAATGTTTAAGTTCCAACAATTCCCTTTGGCTAATGTCAGAAGTGCCATGATTTCAGCATTGCTCAGACATAGTTATGCTAACAGGATTTCAATCAAATTGACTGAAGAAGAATGTATTAGCATAAAACATGGTCACTGTAGCCAATTCTACTTGAACTTGTCTTATGACAACCCCTTGGCTCAAGATTCATGTTTTTAGTGCTTTTTGAGTACAATAAAGTGGGATATGCTTTCATGAAAGGAAATAAGTCATTGGCATATGTGACAAGTCAGCCTCCCTTGTTTGTCTGTTGTAAGCAGGAAGTTAGAGATATCTGCTAAAAACCCTTGTTTTTCCACAAGTATGAAAATATGCCGTGCCTTGACTTGGTCAAATCCATCCAATGAGCAGCAGTAAATATGTAAGGTCTGTGGCAGAGGTCTTTTCCCATCTTTATTCCCTGGGATTGTTTAAAGTCTCACAATTGACTCTGGTATGTTATACAAATGATTAAAAACAACATGTTACTAATGCAAACATAGTGCCAATCAGGAAAATCCGTCTTTTTGCAGCTGTGCAGCTTTTGTTTTGATTTTTTAAACTCTACTTTTCAGAATTTGAAATACTATGTGTGGGGGTTTTTTTACAGTATAGGATTGACTAATAAGGTTTTATACTATAGAGATGGGATTTTGAAGAGCAGCGACAAACAGATCTATAAATCTGGCTGGAAATTTGCCCTAGAATTCTGTTATTGTCTTGACTTCCACTACCACCTGTACTAAGATGTGAAACCTCTTTTGATTTCAGTAGAGTTTGAATGGAAATTTAGAAACATAGAGTGATATGTATTTAACTGTTAAGCATTTGAGATATGTTCGGTTCAAATCCTACATTCATATATACCAGGGCTGTTGAACTTTGAACAGGCCAAGGTCTACTTTTTCCAGCCCAAAGTGCCTGAGGGCTACTACACTAAAACCTCTTTTTATGAATTTTATCCGTACCGAGCACATGTTCATAAGTAAAAACTTTTGTAAGTAGAGCAGCGGTTTCCCATAGGAATACATTGAAAACCAATTAATCTGTTCTGGAAGATACAGATTTCAATGTGCCGTGGCCCTTCAACTGCCCCACTTGGCTGAGACAGTGAGCTGGCAGACCCAGAACTTTGCTGGGGCAGTGGTGGTCCTTGGGATGGAGGAGGGAGGGGTGGAGAACTTATCCCCTCACCTTTTTTATTGATGGCTGGCGGGCTACTTTTGAACCCTTTGCGGGCTACCAGTAGCCCATGGTCTACCTGTTAGGCAAGCTTGATATATACTTACTTATGCTCCATCTCTCACAACATAGAAGTCATTGAATAGGAATCAGAACTAGACTCCTGAATTTTTAAAGTAAGAGGTGTGGTATATTTATTAGCCTAGTGTAACTGTGTCTGTAGCACATGTATCTGGAGCCCTGCAGGCTTGAGGTAAAGATTTAAACACTCTGGTCGCCAGTAACAGAAGAGTAATCTAATTAGCCATTATTTGCTTTGTTTTCTTTAAAAGTTGTCAACATTGAAGTATTATATAAATGTTTATTTATTTATTTGATTTTTATACCACAACCATTTAGCGACAAGCTACTCTGGGTGGGTTACAAACATAAGCAAAATACAAGAAAACACATTAAACAACTTAAAGTACTAAACAGACTACTCAATAAAAACCAACATGACATAAATAATCATAATAATAATAATAATAAAAAGAGAAAGTAAACACAAATACTGTAAATCAAAACCATTTAGCAATTCAAAATAAAAACAAATGAAAAAATAAATAGCTAGTAGAACATTATGAGGCAGAGAGGAAGGAGGTTGGAACAGAATGATCGGGGAAGGCCAGCCTATAAAGCCAGGTTTGCAGTAATTTCTTAAAGGCTTTATAGTGAGAGCGCCTGGCCAATCTCTTGTGGAACCTGGTTCCACAAGCGTGGTGTGACCACTGAGAAGGACCAGTTCCTGATGTTACTTTCTGGGCATCCCTTCGGGATGGCCAGCCTGGCTTGAATGAGTGATCCTGGCAGTTCTTCTTGGGAGAGGTCCCAAGCCGTTCAGGACTTTGTATGTTAATACCAAAACCTTGAAGTCAATGCGGTAGGTAATAGGAAGCTAGTGCAGAGTGTCCAGAACAGGGGTAATATGCTGGAGCCTTTTAAACCCCATTAACAATCTCGCCGCTGTATTCTGCACTAGCTGCAGTCTCCGCATTAACCTCATAGACAGCCACACATAGAGAGTACTACAGTAGTCTAATTTCGAGATTACGAGTGCATGGACCAGCGTGGTCAACAGCCCAATGTCCAGGAAGGCCCACAGCTGGGCAATCCTCCGCAGATGGCAATGAGCAGAGTGGCTTGTAATGTCACAGTTAGACTACTGTAATACTCTCTATGTGTATTACAGTACTATTAGACTACTGTAGTTACTCCTCCAAATGAAAGGGAGCTTACCAAACCACAGACATTGGGGGTCCCCATCAGCAGGATCTCCATCTTGCCCGGGTTCAACCTCAGTCTATTTGCCCCTATCCAGTCCAGCACACACCCAGGCAGTACTCAAGGGACAGAATGGCATCCACTGCAGAAGATGGAAAGGAGATATAGAGCTAGGTGTCATCCACATATTGGTGGCAGGAAGCTCCATACCCCCTTATGACCCTTCCCAGCAGCCTCATATAAATGTTGCATATTTCAAAATAAAATTAGATAGCAATTAGATATGATTGATTTAGAACACTGTATGTCATGGGACCAGAGGGCCATTTAGCCTAGGCTGCACATTTAGGGACTTTAAAGTATCCCACAATGTTTGTAACCATGTTTTGCCGTTTTTGGCCCTTAATGAATCAGATTTATTTAAATCTCCTTTAATTAAATTAAAAAAAGATCTTCCTGATTAAGAATTAACTAAGTAAAAAGTATATTTGCATACTGCAGATTATGGCTATCTAGCTACAGGGGTGGTTTTTATTTCTTCCCAGAAATCTATATTCCTTCATTACTTGAAAGTACTAAGACACATGCAATGTGTTGTGGTGGCACATTCTCTGTGTGTGAACTACCCAAATATGTCACTGTGCAGCTTTTCTCCCCCACTTTGAAAAATTCATACTATGGTGATTCCTGATTATGACCATCATTTTAGAAGAGACATTCCCTTTTCAATCTCATGGAAAAGGAAGTGCCTTTTCCCATATACGTTTGCTTACTGAAAATTGCTATTCAGACATAAGCAAATGTAACTCATAACAGCTCATTTAATTATGAGTTTAATTTAACTAAGATTTTTTTAAATTCTGGTCATAGATACAAACTGTGGAAAACACTGGATAGGCCCATGGTCTTCTAGGTAGATGTTGGGACTTTGATTCTCAACAGTGCTTCCCTGTCAGGGAAGGATACCTTCCAGCCCTGCAGGTCTATTATTATTATTATTATTATTATTATTATTATTATTATTATTATTATTATTATTATTATTATTATTATTATTATTATTATTATTATTATTATTATTATTAATAATAATAATAATAATAATAATAATAATAATAATAATAATAATAATAATAATAATAATAATAATAATAATAATTAGGAGTGTCATTTTGTTCTACCTAAAAGAGGTAGGATTCTTAATCAACAACAAATTGTGGTTTAAAACCAGCTCCCCATCCTGCTTTGTCTGGGCACTCTGAGTCATAATCCTACATTCAAACACAGTCCCTTCACCAGGGACAGGAAAGCAGGAGTGTAGACATGGTGTCCACCAGCATGCAGCCTGTGTACACTATGTGTGGCCAGAATTTGTGGCTGGAGGTGACAAGTGAAATTGGCCATAGACATTTTAAGGAACCTGTGATTTTAATGTCTACATTCCAGGAATTAGGAAGTCTGTGGTTATCTCGATTCATTACACCAGCCAATAATATTTTGAAATCACTTTTAAAATGCACACAACCTAGCACTAATAACAAAATGTCAACTGCTGCTGCTTTTTCAGTTATTTTAAGAACTATTTATGTTGCAATGATCTATAAAGAGATGGTACAGCAATTGAGAGATCCCTCTTATGTTTTCTTGAATAACATAAATGGAGAAAATATAAGTCTACATGTGGGAGATACCACTCTATGAAGCCTCAAAGCAACTTTTATCATAATCAGATCAACAGGACAAAAGTACCTCTAATTCCTCATTTGTTATAGGTTCTAACATTTGTGGCATGCTTGAAAGCAAAACTGCTGATACATTGAATTTATATCCCACCTTTCTCTCAGAAATGAGACCCAAAGCAACAACAGAAAAAATGAAATACTACAAAAAAGCACAAACATGAAAACAGAATTAAATTCAACTATATAATCAACGTGTATTTAGAACTAAAACTGTTTATCATCAAAATAAGTTTAATTATCTTATAATTTACTTCAAAACAATGAAAATTAACACATCAATTGAAATTTTATAACTGGAGTTATAATTTGGAGTTTGAATCTCTCTAATAAAAGGTGTTTTCCTGTTACAGGAAGGAGAGAAAGAAGATTGTGTGAGGACGGAGTGGTAAATTTTCTTCACAAAGGGTTCTAGAACAGTGTTTGTGAACCTATGGCATGGGTGCCAAAGGTGGCACTTGGAGGCCTTTACATGGGCACCCAGCATTGTCCCTTCACAGCCACCTGTATTCAGGTTAAATTGCTGTATTGGCATTTTGCAAAAAATTAGTGGGTTTTGAATCACAGTTTGGGGACTTGGTTTCTAAAAGGTTCACCATCACTATTCTAGAACCTTGAAAAGGCTTTATAGATTATAACCATTTTGAATTGTGCCCAGAAACAGACTAGTAGGCAGTGAAGCTGAAGGGAGTTATATGTTCCATATTATTTGAATAGTATTGTATGGCTTAGCTGTTGATACAATTTATGCTTATACACAGCATGACCTTGAATTGGCTTGCACATTCTGGTTAAAAATGTCCAACAGCAGTACACGATCCCATACCCCATTAATAAAACCACCAGCAGCAAATGTGTATAAAACACAAGCGGTTAAAACAAATCTAAAGGGGAAAGATTTGAAATAAGCTATCAACTTCATTTTTAATTTGAAAGATTTTTTATTTTCACTTTAAAATACAAAGTACATGCTCATCATTTTATTGGTGATATTGGATGTACCGTATGTTCGTTGAATCTTCAACATATGTTTATTATCAGGTATCTCCCATATCTACTCCAAAGGCTAATGTCTGGAGACCTGTTCCCACCACCACCACAACCACCACCCATCTTTTGCCTAACTCCTCATTTTAACCGAGTTTGGTATAATAACTTTAGATGAATAATGGCCCTTTAATTGTGCATAGGTATCATGAATCTTTGATTGGGTCTTATATGCTGAAATGGCTGCTCACTTGCTACTTCTGCTTTTAAGGCATTTGACAGCACCCTTTATTCCCTATGCAGTCTTAATATTATTATTATTATTCATAAGAATTATTTCATATGATTTGCAACAAAGAAGTGTAAAACTTGACACACTGCAATATGATAATAATAATAATAGTGTTCTTGGTGTGTAGATTAAACATGACAACATCAAAGGACAGAAAAATAGGAAACTTTCATAATAGGAAACTTTGTACATTTTTGCTACCAGTATTTTCATTAAAGTACGTTATGAGACATGACAATTATGTCATTTTAAGCGGAATTACTGTTTTATAACAAAAATGAAAATACTATTCATTGAAATAATTATCCTGCCATGGCTTTAACTACTATAAGAAGTTTTATAAATTTAGCTGTGGAAGTCTTTATGCCTATGGAGGCATAAAGAACATATTGGAAATGCCATTTTTAAATACCATGTTTAATCCATGTCGTCCTCTGCTGGACCTGGCACACTAACTGGAAGGACAATTAAAATAAAAAAATAGAAAAATATTACAAAGTTTTGAGTTAGAAAATTATCTCATTCCAATATTTACTTCCCCTGGATTCAGTGCAGTTCTTTGCCACAAAGAGATAGGCCTAATATGAAGGATAGTCTATTTGATTTAATGTCATTAGATTTTATAGCTCCCTCTTCCCTGCTCTCTCTCTCTTTTTGTCATTGAGTTACATTTAAGCACAGCAAGATCAAGTTTTAAACCTCCTTACTCAACAGCTCTATTAGTTATAATGTACCGTGACCCTTCTCAACATTCTTAAAGAAAAAGAGACAGTGTAATGTCACTTTACTTTGCTTATTGTTCTTTGTTGAGGTGAACAAAGCATTTTCTACAGTGGTTATAGCACATAATTATACAGCTTTCAATAGTGGTGTCTTGGCACATATCAAAGTTCAGAAGAGCCTTTAGGAGGGAAAAAAAGATGTTTTGTGGCAGCCTAGTGAGGGTCTCATCTTTCCTTCAGAAAATAGTTCAAGGCCCTTCTGTCAAGCTTCCCTACTTAGAGCTTTTTCTCCTCCTGCTTCATAAAGTTTAAAGGGGATTCAGTGGAGTTCTGTGATCTGTTTCCTTTGAAAGATTGTTCCTTTGCACAGAGAGGTCCTTTGACTTCAAGAGTTCACAGATTCGTGTCTTTAGGTATCATATGTCTGACCTTATCAGTTACTCTATTTAATGTCGGAGAAAAAGTCTCAAACCCTTTTGTGTGGGTCTGTTTTTCTGCCTCTGTGAAGTGATTTGGTGAAGACGAGGGCGAGAAAGAAGAAGGAGGGAAAAAAGGCCATCCTTTTTAACACGCCACTGTGAGGCCGTTTCTGGTTGTAACCTACCCTGTGGCTTTTCTGGGCCTGGTGTGTGGGGTGTGTGTGGGGGGGGAGAGAGAGAGCTTGCCCCTTGTGTTTTGTGTGTAGGGGGTAGTTTCACAGTGATAATAGAAATTATACAAGGACAGGCACACATTAAAACACGTTTTTATCCCCTCCCCCACTCCGCTGCCTTATAACTCTCTCAGCAACCCCACCCCCTCCATGATCTATCGGCTATTTTGTTGGCTGCTGCTCTGGCTCCCCAACAGGCAAACCCATTTAACAAACACAGAGAGCGTCAGGCTAGAGCACTGGGCCAGCAGTAGGTTTTCCCTTGCTCCGACCTACCCCAAAGGCTTTGATAATTAATTGTCCTTCAGAGATGAGGAAAGTTCAGAGACAGTGCGTGTAGCAGTGTCTATTGTCTGACCTTCAGTTCTCCTTCCTTTGGCTCTTTTTCTTCTTGCCACAAAGAGTTATCAATAGGAGCAGAGAGCAAGTGCTCCTTCAAGCAACGGCAGGTGGCGGTTGTCGCATTCTGCTGGAGACTCATCATTGTGTTTCTGCGATCAGCGCATTAAATGAGCTCGGAAAGTTCTGACGAACCTTTTCAGAACACCCTCCTTTAATTTCGCACGCACTCTGACAGAGCTATTCTACTAATTCCTCGCAAAATGGAATAGTGCCCTCCCCACCTCCCCAACTTGGTGTCTATGAAAAACCACAAGGGAAAAGTTAGAACTAGGTAAAATGGTGGGACACAATCCTGTGTGCGCTTAGTCCTCATTTATTTCTGAACAGACGCGCCGCAGATCATGTTTTTTATAAAAAAATTTTGCTGTCGCTTTTTATCCATTGCCTCTCCCCTCCCCACCCTGAATTGGCTCATTAATTCAAAGTAAAAGTTGCAGAGACCTGAAAAAAATATTTTAAGATGTGCATCTTTTCAGATTTGAAATTATTATTATTATTTTAAAAAATAAAGTATAAATGTCAGCACAGCAGCATGTGATGGGTAAAATATTTATGAGGAATACTAACGGAATACTAGTGAAAATAATTCTTAAAGAAATCTACATCATGATACATCCCCCTTTTTGTCCAAAGATATGCATGAGAGTTCTGGTTTTTGAATCAGAATTCTTCAGTTATGAAGACATGTAGTTTTCAATGCTAAAAGAGTCTCTTTCTGACTGTTCTAAACATATTTGCTGTTCTAAACATATCAGGAGCAGGGAGGGCAGAGGAGGAAATAATATGGTTTGGTAGTCATGAAAGTTAGTTGTGATCAAAATTGTTCAGCCGTTTGGTAAATAGGGAACTTAAAATTAATTTCAGGTTTTGTTGTGGCAAATGAGTGACAGATCTTAACTACAGGGGCCTTCAGTGAGCTCTTACTTGGTGTCTAAGTGCTTCAGCTGAACCTAGGCAGTGGCCTACTTGAACCAGGTTCCGCCTAAGTTAACACATGATGAATACTGAAGGCAGCTAAACTGAAACTTACTTTCTTAAATGGGGAGTACCATGGAATGAATGGACATAGCATCTTTTCTATGCTTTGGATTGCTAAAACCATCCATGAAAAAGTAATTTGACATTTGGGGCTCCATGAGAAATGTGTGCCTAATTAAAATTGTAATAGCCTAATAATATTTATCAAAGAGCAAAGAAGCTGGAGTTTGCTGAGCAGATTATTAATATTGTTTTACCTTCTGTGATTAATTTAGAGTCCTCCGTGGCATAATTATTAGACTGTAGAACAACAGAACAAAATGATATACATATTTATCTGTTTTCCCCAATGATATACTGTAGTAAGCAAAGATTCGTTGAGAAGATTCATAGGGAAGACAATACACCCAACTGGGCAGTGCTTATTTCTAATCAAAATACTTATAAAACAAAACAATAGAAGCATGATTGATACCAAGACAGTTAAGGCACAGAAAGAAATATACCATAAAATTATATACTGTGTAAGCTATAATAAATAAATAAATAAATAAATAAATAAATAAATAAATAAATAAATAAATAAATAAATGCTATTGTTCCTGATCTGTCAAGGCTCTAATCCTGTACTCAAAAGACTTCTGAGTAAGTTTCATTGAACGTAGTGGTGCTTTCTTCTGAGTAGACATTCTGAATAGATGTTTTTAGGATTTCCTTTCCAGTGTGCCAGCTGAACCATTGTTACTGTGATTAATGTCTTAGACAAGCCATTTTGTGACAGGAAGAATCACAAAGGTTATCTTTCTTTAAAACGGTAGGTGAACCAAGCACAGCAAATACAGTAATGCAAAAAGGATAATAAAAATTTAAAGTTACACAGTGACCCCCCCGCCTATTGCCAGGGATAGGGACCCAACCCAACCCGCGGTCATTGAAAATCCACAGTATGCAGATGCAGGTCAGGTTGGGCATGGGGTGCCTAGCTGGGGGCTCTTATACTTACCCCCAGCATGGCGTTGCACCTAACAGGCCTAGGAAGGCCCTTGGAGGCCTCAGAAATGATTTTTGGCGACTTCTTGCAGGGAGGCCCTTTTGGGGACTCCGAAAGGCTCGGGAAGGCCCTAGCTTGGGGCAGCGCCAGTCCTGAGGTAAGTAAGGAACGCCTGAAACAGGCCTTTCCCCCCTTACCCCAGGGGCCCTTTTTCATATACTGTGGTCCCGCAATATGCAGGACCACAGTATATGAACCACGAATGAGTGGAAGACCAGTGTACTGATTAATTTTTCATTAGAAACAGCTGAAAAGGGCTACTGGTGAAGCAATGATTTTTACATGGCGTTTCATAGGAAACAGTACCTCATATTAGATAAGTACATGAGGACATCGGGTGGGGGAGGGAGGAGTAGGAAGGATATTCAAAGTTTTATGGATAAATCATGCCACACAACAAGCTATTCAGAGGAAATGGACAATAAGAGATGCTTCAAGTAAGCATCATAAAACTCCTGTTTGTATATTTATAATACTCTTGGGATTTGCTTTCTTGGTCTAACATTTTACTTTAGAAAGAACTGTGGGCAAGCTGTATAATTATTGTAATCGTTAGGCAGTGTCCTGAATAAATGCTGAGTACTTTTAATTTATTATCCTCGCAGACCTTGCATGAGTAATAATAATTATATGTCAACAAGTAAATTCCAGCTTATGTCAACACTTTCCAAGGTTTCCTAGACATAGCGTACTCAGAAGTGGTTTGCCATTTCTTTCTTCTGGGGAATTCTCTGGGACTCTGCAGCTTGACCAAGGCTTTATAGATTGGTTCTTCAGCTACTTCTTCATGCTACATGTGGCATGTTATAACTTGTATTTGTATATTTGAATGTTGGTCTATGGCCTTATTAAAGATTTGGTTCGATTTGACTGGTTCTTCTCTTGGAACACCCTTTTGGAGGATCAAACTTCCGATATCTAGTTCACTGATATCCAGCTATACCAGTATTATCTTTGTGTGATAATAGATAGATAGATAGATAGATAGATAGATAGATAGATAGATAGATAGATAGATAGATAGAAAGAAAGAAAGAAAAAAAGAAAGAAAGAAAGAAAGAAAGAAAGAAAGAAGGTGCTTGAGCTGAGGTAGCATCTTGCATAAGGATTCTTTATTAGTTAGTTGGGCTACAAACCTATAAGGACATTAACTTGGGACTAAGCAGCATTAAACACAGTGGATATTTACTTCAGAATAAACATGTATGCTAGGGATCTGCAGAGCATGGAAGTAAACCATTATAAGTAGGTATCTGCACTCATATAATAAATTATAACAGTGTCATTTTAAAATACAGTGGCACCTTGTATAAAGGAATTAATTCATTCCCAATGAAATTATGTTAAGCAAATTTTCCTTTATAGAAGTTTCCCATAGGAATGCATTGAAAACAGAGTAATCACTAATCACGACCATTTTTATGTTGTACAGATTTGCCCCATAGGCGATTCTGTTAAGCAAATTTCCCTTTTCTACGGAATTTTTTTATGTTGTACAAATTTTATGTTATACAAACTGTTTGTTATACTGTAATACCAGAATGATTGAGGACACTTTTGTGTTTAATTATGATGAGTAACATGTATTCGCCAATCCTGAAAAGAGACGAGAGGGGGGAATTTTGTGGGTATTTTAGGTGTATTTTTAAATAGCACTTTTATAAAGAACAATGACTACTAGAAACCTCTTTTGTGGGTAATCTATTAGGAGCCAGAGACATTGGCCAGTCTTTGGGACTGAGTTCTAAGCCCAAGTCTTTAGTCCTAAATCCATGTCTCTGTTAAAAACAGCTCCCCACCACCACACACCAGAAAAATGGGATGGAAAGGATTCTGAGTTGCAAGTCGAGTTCAAGTCACTGAGGAAAAAAAACAGCTCAACTTCAAATCGACTCATGGGTCCTTCAACTCAAGTCCTTATTGCTGTCAGGAGCAAGTAATGCCCATTCAAAACCAAAGTAGATTTGACTTCCCTCCCCTGTGCTGTGGAAACTACTAAGGAGGAACAAAACACTTTTGCCTTGCAATCGGAATTGATCAGATAAAAAGGGCTACCCCACTCCTATCACACTTTCTTGTACAGTTTTGCCCTCCATTACCTCCCTCTCCCTTCTTTCTTGTGGGCTTCCAGTAAGACTGAGATCTGGAGCTTGCCATTCCCAGAACTTGGTATTTTATTTTCAGAAAATAATTTGTTACTTGTTTCTATTTGCTTTTATTTTTAAAAGCCCAACTCATTTTAATGTCCAATATCAGAATATTTATCCACTGCAGTAATGGGTTGGATAATATAATATAATATAATATAATATAATATAATATAATATAATATAATATATATAATATAATATAATATAATATAATATAATAAGCACTTTCAGCAAATCTGCTGGGCTTTTATAAATGCCTGATTTTTGGATTTTTGGATGATATGATGGCTACTAGAGTTGGGCACGAAATGAACAATTTTTCATTTTCATTTTCGTTTTTTCGTTTCATTATGTAACAAAACGACAAACAAAATTTGTCTCTAAAATGAAACGAAACGAACAGAAACACCGGAAATTTTGTCGTGTGTTTCGTTTTCGTTACGTCAATACAGTGAACTGCTTTAAATGCTAAAAAAATCACAAAAAATTGAAATAAATGGTAACAAAATGGTAACGAAACAAACAAAAATGAAAATGAATTTTTTGCAAAAATTTGCAAAAAACGGAACCGAACCGAAACGGACCCACTAAACGACAAACGACAAACAAAACACAATTTTTTTAATTCGTGCCCATCTCTAATGGCTACATTGGACAACATCTACTTTGTTCCTATATGCAATATGGCTTGATATACTTCCTGATGATTTTCAGAATCTAATGTTTCTAACATAAATTTGGGGGGAAAGTCAATTAAGAGTCATTTTTGCAGAAGTGATTTCTAGAGTATCTTTATTACATTTGAGATGCAGCCAGTGTCCACAGTGAGGCTAACAAAGGGAGTTGGTTGGGTAGGAGAAACATCATATTTAGACGTTTCAGCAGCATTTGTGCAAACCCTATGCAAACACAGTGGCTGAAGTCCTGTTGCTTGGCATCGCAAGTCACAATTACAGAACACCGGCTGAATCAATGGAACTTATGAAGGCGTTGATTCACCAAATCCCCATTGTTTCAGTAGGTCCTCTCTAGTTGTCACAAGATTTCAGCCAGTGTATCTCTCTATGGACAATACAATAATAAATTAAGGATGTGTGTGTGTGTAACCTCTGCTTTGTCCCCCTTGAGATACCACATAGTATTATAGTTTGTCAATACAGTACATTCTCTCTCTCTCTCTCTCTCTCTCTCTCTCTCTCTCTCTCTCTCTCTCTCTCTCTCTCTCTCTCTCTCTCTCTCTCTCTCTGTGTGTGTGTGTGTGTGTGTGTGTGTGTGTGTGTGTCATTCACACACACACATACAAACAAACAAACAAACAAACACCATTCTAATGAAAAAGAACTTGGCAAACACTGTGGGCCTGTGCTGACATTTCAGATTGCATGCAGCGAAGGACAAGAGTGAACAAGAGGCATTCGGAAACACTGCCCTTCTCATTCTGTTGCCTTCGCCCATTGAAGACTTCGTTTGCAGCCCCCTTTTGCCTTGTGCTTCTTCCCACTTCTTTTCAGAATTGGTCTTGCGCCAGCGACGCAGGCGAGGGCCGGACCTTTCCTCCCATGTGTGCACTAGAGGCCTCTAAAGACTCTTATTTATACCCTCCCATGTCACCTTGTGTACAGTCTGGCCTGTGACACTGATGGTGATTATGTCATTATTTTGCTCTGGGGGCTTTGGCACATCTGCAGAGCTGATGCACATCTTCTTTGTTACGCTGGCATACGTCCCATATTGCAAATGCTTCATTAGCCTTGCTGCCTGCCTGCTTGCCTTGCCAGACAAGAATGCCCAAACCCAGGCTCCTTTTTGTTGTGTTCTTTTGTGTGACAAGATGAGCCTTTTATTCAGCTTCCCGGTTCTTCCCTGTTTTCCTGAACTCCAGATGTCCTGAGCTTGCAAGTCTCCCTTAAAAGGACTGCAAGGAAGAGAGGATGAGGTTGTGAAGGGCAATGTTAACCTTTTCCAACCCAGCCTGGGCTCTCTTGATCCCTACCTCACCAGCTACTCTCTCTCTCTCTCTCTCTCTCTCTCTCTCTCTCTCTCTCTCTCTCTCTCTCTCTCTCTCTCTCTCTCTCTCTCTCTCTCTTTAAGGAGAAACATTTCAAATTTAACCTGCATCACCTTTATATGGCTATAAGCTTATTGCTGTGTCTTTTTGTTTCGACACACACTTGAGAGTCTGAGGTTCTCTGCTTGTGAAAGAGACAAGTTTCTAGCTCTCATGAGTTTTGGCAGTGATTGCTGTACAGACTCCTTCTGTTTGATTAGGACTAACTCTATAAAGCATCTGATATGTGAATACAGGAAGTGTGACACGCGTCTGAGTCATCTTTTCACACGTTCAACAGCTGTCCAAAGATGGTGAGAGGAATTATTCTTAAAAGGTGGGCAGACAAACCCTACAAACTATGGATGTGCTAGGGGTGGGGGTGGGGGGTTCTGCTGCATCTCCTGGCAGCCACGGACAAAATGAGGATCACCTTGCCTTGGAAGAGACACTTCCTGACCAATCCTGGAACCACCCACAGCAGCATCCAAAGTGTTGCCACTCCACAGAGGCTAGAACAGAAGGCGGGCTGACCTTTTTCCAGACCATAGTTGAGCTGACATATAATTTCTTTAAAACTACTTACTCCTGTAGGAAGGAATAGGCCCTGTTAGGGATGACATGTGTTTATGATTTTATTGTGGATAAACGTTATGTGTATTTTTGATTTGTTATGCTATTTTATATTGTATTTTGTTATGTTTTGTTATGATGGAACTTCATAAACCTCCCAGAGTGGCCTAGTTGCTAGATGGCAGGATACAGAAATCCAATAATAATAATAATAATAATAATAATAATAATAATAATAATAATAATAATAATAATAATAATAATAATAATAATAATAATAATAATAATGCTTGAAAGCCTTCCTTATAGACAGAAAAATGTTTGTGAGGAAAGTCCCTTGGATAGCTCTTCCAGTTTTTACAACTTTTGTGATCTTTCCTGACATACCTCTTTCCCATCTCCACTCTTGGAGGCCAGATGACTGATGAGAAGTCGCAGTGGAAGTTTCTGTTGTTGCCTCAAGAACACTGATGGATCAGCGGACCTCCTCTGGCTGTAGACCTCTTTTCCTATGGAGAGGAACTCTGTGACATCATTTAGCTCCTAACTCAGTCTTTGTTAGGCCCCCTTGCGAATGTCTTTGGGAAGATAGGTCAGTGTCTCCTCTAAACAGGCAGGCCAGTTCATTCTCTGAGTTCTTCTGGCTCTATAGAATAGTCTTCTGGGACACAGGCTCATACTTGTGGACTGTTCCCCTCCATTAATTTCCCCATCTCTCATGAAACTCATCTCACTCTGGTGCTGCACATCACCTCCTCACCAAAATAATCC